>JAMPIV010015835.1:0-80000 GCA_024509875.1 Oreohelix idahoensis
CATTCATATACACACTCATTGTCTACACTCACATTCTTGTCGGAGCCTCATCACGTTCCAGGACAAGATGACCTGTATGACCAAAACTGTGCTGGGTTTAATGAGTTGACAATCGTTACACTTTACTACACCAGTCCCAACATCTACATTTATAAACTGGTGGACATTCACGTCATTTAACAAATAAAGCGTGATTAACAACTACTGGCCAGTATGAGTTTAACAACTGGTGTGCCAGCTTCCTGGGTCAACCTGCACAGTGACCATATTGAGAAGTAAAACTACTGAGACCAGACGTTCCTTGGGGTCTGTTACGACACACAAATACATCAACAGTACAACTCTACAGTGATGTCAGCGTGACCTGTCCTGTCGAGAGTATGCAGTAACTAGGTCAGCGTTTGTTGACATTTGGTTCGTTGGACATTTGCCATACAACTGACAGTGTTACACAGCAAGCTTGGTTGAAACATAGAACATTACACATCAGGACTGGAGAATATTTGACAGTGTTTGCGAAAGGAAATGTTATTGAACTGAGAAGTCCTACATCGATTGTTATCATTCACATCAACGATGGAGCTTCTATTTCTGTGTTGAATTTAAAATAATTAGACCAGAAGTATTTGTTTAATAAAGTACCACAGTACTGTACTATTAGGCAGTGTAACTGAGCCTTCATTCCAACACATTCTTTCTGCAACACTCTATTTACATCATATTGCCATACTATTTATGCATTTATGTATTTATGTTTAAATATTTATATGTGATATTTGTTTGTATCCAGCGGGTTGTTGTTTTGGTTGGGCGGTGTCACACAACAGAGTATCCCACGTAATAGAGGGTCTGATGTGTGCGTTTCTATAGGTGCAATTTTCTTGATTGAAAATTTGCTGCGACAGCTGTTGCTATTAGTGTTAGCTGTGAAGACTGTACTCATTGTTGTTTTTGTAATATTCCTCTGTTCTTTAGTTTGTTTTGATTTGTTTGTAATTTGTTGGTCTACCCTATTCTATCTTTCAGTTCTATTCTCAATTTATATTTATATACTGTGGCGTTATTTGTATTTGTTATCCTCTTGCGGTTTATCTTTTATTGTTTTTCCCATTTGATTTATTTCATTTCCGCAAATGTTTTCATGTTCTTCTGTATAACTGTTTTGTTTTGTGCCTGATCGACATACACTATTTAAAATATAGTTGATCATATAAATTGATGTACAAGAATCAACTGATAGTTAATTGCTATTACTAAAGGTACACAGTTGATGATATAAAACACTATTTCTGGTGCACTGCACTTATATTATAGAGTGAACCAGCAACTTATAGCTGTTATTATATAAGGATTTATACAAGACCTTTGTAAGGCTTGTTTCCCACAGTGATTGGGATAGTTAAGTACTATTTTCCACAGGTTACAAAGTTATCATACAAGGTCTTTGATTAAGACTAAGAAAGTGAATTTATTTACTTTTGCAAATTACTGATCTTATTAGACAAGATGTCTACATTAGATTATTTTATCACACAAGGCAAGGCTCTTGATAAGACTGGTCAGCAATTAGAAGAATGGGCAGTTGCTCAATATGACAAAGCATTAGCTGCAGAAGAGAGAAAACTTGCTGCTGCTGCTGAAGAAAGAAAAGCATTGATTGAAGAAAAGAAATTAGCAGCTGAGGAGAAAAGATTAGAAGCTGAGGAAAAAAAATTACAAAGAGAGGATGAACAAAAGAAATTGCAGATACAGACTGATGAAAAAAGATTCCAGATGGAAATGGAAAAAGAGAAAAGAAAAAAAAAGATGAAGCTGCTGCAGAAGAGAAAAAATTACAAGCTGCTGCAGAAGAGAAAAGATTACAAAGAGAAGCTGAAGCTCAAGAGAAAAAAGCAATAAGAGAACATGAACACCAAAAAGAACTTTTAGCATTTGAGTTAGAAAAGTTAAAGTTAACAAACATAAGTAATGTTAATCAAGCATCTGGTGGTAATGGTAAACCCTTTACTTACAAGGTCAAGGTACCAGCGTTCAACCCTTCCAGTGATGACATAACATTCTGGCTAAATAGATTTGAACGCTCTTGTCGAGCCCATAATGTGGACAAATCACAATATGCTAACCAGTTATCAGAAAATCTGAAAGGTGATTCTCTGACTAGTTTAAGTTTGGTTGAAGAGGCTGACAAAGATAACTATGATGTTATTAGGGCAGCCTTATTAAAGAAGTATCAGTTGTCTGAAGAGGGTTATCGGAAGTTGTTTAAGACAATGGTGCCTGAGGCAGGTGTAGAATTCTCAGAATTCATTGCAAGGACACGTCTTACATTTGATCGTTGGATTGAGCTATCCAAAACAGAAAAGACTTATGAAGCCCTTATGGACTTGATACTCAGAGACAAGATTATGTCAAGTATAAATAAACCTTTCCTCGAATTCTTACATGAGCGTAAACCTAAGTCTCTAAAAGAAATGGAACAGTATTGTACCCAATACGTCACTGCACATCCGGACGTAGCTATTAGCAACAGTAAGGTTAAAGAAGGTATGCCAGTTGCTTCTGCAACACCATACAACCCTAATCACTCTCACAAATTCCAAGGACCTCAAAATAGGTTTAATAAAAAAGGTAACTATTACAGTTATCAGAACCAAGGTAACCAATCATTTCAGGGTTCTTCTTCGAATACCTGGAGAAGAGCTGACAGCCCTCGATTCAGGGGTGGTCATAATTACAGGAACTTTCGCAAAGGAAGTCATTCTAGAAACTATCCAAGTTTTCCTTCATGGAGACAACAAGATCATAATTACCGAGATACTCATTATAATGAATATGATGATAGTAACCAAAGGAGCTATGATTCAAACCCGAGTAGGGGTTATAATAGTGGAAACAATGATAAGTACAGAGGCAATAATAACAGAGGTAGAGCACAATTCAAAAAACATAAAGCTCATTACCAGGCGAACTCTGCACAGCAAGAGTCCCACGAAGCCTATAAACAAAATAAAGATAATGATGACTCTAATAATATGGCATGTGCCGCTTTTGATTTTGGGAGAGCATCTCAGTGCCCCCAATGCAAAACATTATTTGAGCCAACCACAGTGTCTACTTTAAGCTGTGGCCATCCTCTTCCCGCTCTTCCTGCGTCAATCGCGCATGATGGGAGAGGTTCTCTTGTCTTACACAAAGGTTTAGTAAATGACAATCCAGTCTCAGTACTTTTTGATTCTGGATGCACAACTATTGGGGTTAGGCAGTCACTCATAGATCCTTCTCATTCTACAGGCAAAGTAGTCAAATGCGTAACATTTGGCGGCACCATAGAGAAATACTCTACCGCTATCATTAGGATTGCTACTCCTTTCTTCACAGGAGATGTACACGCATGTCTTTTGCCGAATCCGATCGCTGATCTTATCATCGGTCGCATTCACGGAGTCAAAGAATGCACTCCGGAGCAAATTTCCGTTTGGGAAAATCAAAATATGCAATCTGCTAATGCGGTAGTCACTAGAGCTCAAGCTCTCAATATGCCTGAAACTTCATCTGTTGAAGATAATGAAGTGCATAACCAAGATGATCCCTTGGTAATTTCTCGTGACTCGTTTATAAAACAACAAGAAGAAGATCCGACTCTTAAGAAATTCTTCACTCTTGTAACGAAAGGTGATCCGAATAAAGATTCAAATTGTAAATCTTGGATTACAATGAAGAATGGCGTACTTGTACGTATGGTGCAAGACTCCACTAAGTCAAGTCATTCTCAGATTCTTGTACCCAAGAATTTGAGAGTTAAGATCTTACAACATGCACACGACTCTCAGTGTGCTGGTCACATGGGTTTTTCCCGTACAAAGTCAAGAGTTCTTGCGGCTTTCTTTTGGCCTTTTGTGAACAAGGACATACGGATCTATTGTCGATCCTGTAAAGTATGTCAAGAAGTCAAATCCAAAGGTCCTCGTCATGCTGCGCCTATTCAGGCTGCAGATATTCCTATTCGTCCATTCCAGAAAATGGCGATAGACATCATTGGTCCATTCAAGATCAAATCTGCTAGAGGACATCAGTTTATCTTAACGTGTGTAGACATGTGCACACGTTGGCCAGAGGCTATCCCTCTAAAGAGCATTACTACCGCTGACATTGCAGATGCTCTTTGGCTTATATTTTCTCGGCTGGGATTCCCCGGAGAAATATTATCAGATCATGGCACCCAACTGATATCGGATACCATGTCTCAAGTAATGTCTACTCTACAGATAGAGAGATCTTTGAGTAGCATCTATCATCCTATGTCCAATGGGATGGTCGAGCGACTAAATAGAACACTTAAGAACTTATTAGGGAAGATAACTGAGGATCATCCTCAAGATTGGGATAGGGTTTTACCCGCGGCCCTCTTCGCGTACAGAGAGGTCCCCAATGAACATACAGGGTTTTCTCCCTTTGAACTTGTCTTTGGCGCGCGACCGCGCGGCCCAATGTCTTTGCTGCATGATCTTATAACAGCTGACAATATTGACGATGACACAAAATCTTCTTACGAGTATGTCATCGCGCTGAGACAAAAGATTATCGAAGCATGCAAATTGGCAACGTCCTCTTCTGAATTTGCTAAGCAGAAGGCAAGACAATTTGCTAATAAGAAGAGAACTTTACGACAACTTTGTCCTGGTGACAAAGCATTTGTTTTGCTACCTTGTCGTGAAAACAGACTCCTTATTAGTTGGAAAGGTCCGTACGATATAATATCGAAAATTTCAGATGTTGACTACATCGTCGATATTAACGGGAAGCATAAAACCTTCCACATCAATATGCTTACGGAGTTCCATGAACGTCCTGACTATCTACAGCCTATTTTCCAGGCAACGGACGATTCTCATGTCAAACATGGTCATTACTCATCACTGTCTGTAATACAGGATGAGGAAACAAGTTTTTCGGATGTTAATCTTCCGCTTCCAATGATCCCCACTTCATTCTAGTGAATCATGGAAAGACGTTACTGTTTCTCCTGATTTGTCTCTAGGAGAACGGCGACAAGTTTCGTCTATGTTACAAACATTTCAGGATGTCCTCACTGACATCCCTGGACAAACTCATGTCATTGAGCATGACATTGTTCTAACTGAACATACTCCAATTAGGGTTAGACCTTATCCTATCCCTATACATTTCCAAACACAGGTTGAAAAGGAGTTGGATGAAATGATAGATTTACAAATAATCGAACCATCCACTTCTGCATATTCTTCGCCGATGGTTATTGTTCGAAAAAAAGACAATAACATACGTCTTTGCGTTGACTATCGCAAATTGAATCAAGTTACGAAGTTCGATGCTGAACCTATGCCTTTACTAGAAGAGCTACTTACTCGTCTTTCTAAATCGCATTTTTTCACTAAACTTGATTTGTCTAAAGGATATTGGCAAGTTCCATTATCCGAACGCGCCAAACCTCTTACCGCTTTCTCTACTCCCAGAGGCCTTTTCCAATGGAATTTTATGCCTTTCGGCCTTATGAACGCACCAGCTACATTTGTACGCATGATGCGTCGAATCCTATCGTATCGGTCAGATGTCATTGCTTATCTAGACGACATCTGTCTTTTCAGCGATACTTGGGAAGATCACTATTCAGGGTTAGTTGAATTATTATCAACTCTGCGTGAGTATAACCTGACAGCAAAACCATCCAAAGCTTGTATTGGCTTTAGCGAAATTGCTTTCTTAGGCCATCGAGTAGGTCACGGTTTCTTGAAGACAGAAGACCATAATATCACTAAGATACTTAACATCTCTATCCCTAGGACTAAAAAGCAAGTGCGAAGTCTTTTAGGTCTCATACAATTTTATGGACGTTTCATTCCGAATCTGTCCTCTATCATGGCACCTCTCTCTACACTATTAAAGAAAGGGTCGCCTAACATGGTTCACTGGTCTCATGAATGCCAATCTTCACTAGAGAAGATCAAAACTATGTTTTCATCACCACCTATTTTAGTGTTACCTACAACAGATAAGACATTTGTTCTTCGTAGTGACGCTTCATCCACTGGGATTGGAGCGGCACTAATGCAAGAGTACTCTGGAACTCTGCATCCTGTAATGTATATATCCAGAAAACTTAATGCTGCAGAAAGGAATTACTCGGTTTTAGACCGTGAATTATTGGCAATGGTTTGGTCAATTCTCAAACTCCAAAGATTCCTTCTGGGCGCGCATTTCGTAGTGGAAACTGACCAAAAAGCTCTTACGGCTATCCAAAGTAAGAACTTGAAGAGCTCGAGATCAACTCGATACGCAATCGCTCTTCAACCTTTTCATTTCTCGGTACGAGCTATCCGTGGTTCAGAAAATGTGATGGCGGACATTCTGTCCAGATGCCCACATGATGCCACTTAACTGTTAAATATTGGATCTTTTTAATATGTATAACTTTACAACAGTTATTTTTTTGTTTCTTTACTAAGATACACATTTGTAATTTAATAATAGAATGATGGTATCGCTACTTAGCGGTTTATTGATGTTTATTCACCGCTGTTCTTTGATGATTGTTTCTTCATAAATCATAAATTTAAGATTATAGTGTGAATTTTTGGTATGCATTGTATAATTACCAGAATTGTATTATACGTACATCACACCTTCCTGGAAACATTTATTCGTAGAGAAACAATTTCTCTCAGATTTTGAGATATATTCTCACTGGTCATATTAGGAATTATAGTTATTCCTGATATTTTCATCTGCGCAGTATTCTTGCGTTGTGAGCCTATTCTACGTTGCTCCTAGATGTATTTAAAAAAAAAATTTTTTTTTTTTTTTCCCGGGAGGTGTGGTAAGACTGTAAAGTGCAATCTTTACTATCTTGCAATATAATACATTTATATACTTATTATGTTCGCAAATATTTTGTAAACAAAGTATTTCCTTTTTAAGTGCTTAAGGAGAAGTCATTTTTGAGTTACTTCCCTTGAAAGGAGTTCCGTCATCTTCGATCGGACTCCGCGGACGACTCTAGGCCTACTGCGATTTATTCTTTGGCTGGGTAGGAATAGATTGTTCTTGCTTCAGTATATCTATGGCCTGAATTTATACGTAGTGTTTGTATGAGTAGGACGAGTCTGTCTTATATATGGATATCTTTACATTTCTAAGTCGAACTATGTTGGTTGTCGCTAGAAAAGGTCAAAGGCTATGCAGCGGAAGTATCGCTAGCAGGGGGTGTGATTCATGGCTGTCATCCTGTCGGGATGTCGAATTTTGTTGTAGCCGGCTTATCGCCGAAAAAGTGATCTATAAGTAGATGGGGAAAAGTGATAGTCATTTAGACATGTTGTATGTACTTTACCCCAGTGTTTATTCTCTTTTGCCAAGGAATGGCAAAGTTATATTTCGCATAGAAAGGTAAAACCACAATTTATTATGAACTTGGGCTTCGCCATCGTTGTCGATAAGCAGATGCACAGTGGTACTTTTGAAAAGAATATTTATTCAAAGGAAGATGACATTCCTATGTATCAGCACTAGATTATATGATATTATTCAATTACCTCTATGATAGAAGCTATGAAGAAATGAGGACATTTAACGAATGACCAATTTTGGTCTGTATCCAATAGTGAGTGAAGCTCACGAGAGAAGCACAGCCATGTTGAAATCCATATACTTTGTATTTATCGAGTGAGAAAAAGGGATGCCTGTACTATCGCTCGATGAACCAAGAGATCACTGCTACATGTGAGAACCCATGTCTGGGATTCCTATATCTTTATGAAAAAAATATATATATTGAACTTTACGTGAAGGGATATTCGCTAGACGAGGTTAAGTCTAGGAGCCTTCCTATATATTGGTTATGGACTGACGTGCCCAGTCAGTAAAGCCAGATGATTTACATGATGGAACTCTGAATGCTTATTTACGAATGCTCCATTATGATATTTGCCAAGCATGAATGCTAACTTAAGATGATACTCCTGTGATCAACATTATGCTGTCTATGTCGACATTTGTTCCTGTAACCATACACGTACTGTCCAAGTGTGCGTCCCATTAAATGTTATAAAAAGACCACCGTAGTTCCAGTACTTCTTGAATTCGAACAGTGTGAGTATGAGTGATGTACTACCAACCTGTCAACTCTATCGAATCATTCTACCATTCGCGTTCTGACATTCATATACACACTCATTGTCTACACTCACATTCTTGTCGGAGCCTCATCACGTTCCAGGACAAGATGACCTGTATGACCAAAACTGTGCTGGGTTTAATGAGTTGACAATCGTTACACTTTACTACACCAGTCCCAACATCTACATTTATCAACTGGTGGACATTCACGGCATTTAACAAATAAAGCGTGATTCAACAACTACTTGCCAGTATGAGTTTAACAGGTATCCAAGAAGATTGACTTCCAGAATATTTGACATTACAAACCAAATCAAAATAAAAGAACTTCCACCTCTTTAGTAAAATGAATGGACCCTAGACAACAAACGAATTTGGGCAATTTCTCCATCCCTTAACACAGAGATACACCAACGTCCGCTCTCTTGATGACGGACATGAGGAAAAGGTATTCACTCACAGTGAGAAGCTTCTACGAATGCCAAGTCATTCAATGGCTGCCAAACCCCATAGTTTGACAAAGAACAGGCTGAAAAGAACCAGCTTCTTAAACATCTCCAAACGTCTGCATCAATGTCTTGAAGACCTCCTCCCAAACCGATCTACTGAGATTGAAATGTTAATTGATTACGAGGAGCCAGAGGACTGCCATGAAAATATATCTTCTTCTTCTTCGTTCGCTTGAAATATATTGTCTATATCTGCAATGTTATTTCTTGTATAATCTTCACTGTCTTTTGTAGTTCATACAGAGGTCCGTTTAGTTTTGCTTCCAGTGTTGTTTCTCTGGGCCAGTGGGTTTACCTGAATATATCATATTCGGGGCAATCTTGAAGTACGTGCTCTGCAGTCTGGGGTGCCTGTCCACATGTACACATAGCTGAATTGCCAATCTTGAATTTTGTATACATGTGGCTGCGGGGTCGGTTGTGTCCTGTTCTGAGGCGCAGAATGACAATTTGTTCTGATCTGTTCATAGCTTGGTAGTCATCCTGTGTTGGTGTTGGTGGCTTTCTGGAAAATATATCTATCATCACAGAAGTCCCAGAAATAAAAAAAGAAAGGTCACCAGACCCCTCAACAACTAAAAACTTTGGCTCAAGAAATGATTGAAGAAAAGTACAACCCGAAGGAATGGACACACGCATACACAGATGGATCCGCTGAGGGGGCAGTAAAGAACGGTGGAGGAGGCATTTTTATAAGATTCCTAAATGGAAAATTCATCCGAAAGGCCTTCCCAACTGGAAAGATCTCCTCCAATTTCAGGGCAGAAACTATGGCACTAATGCAAGCCCTGAAAATCCTCACCAGATCCGAACAACAGCCACCAGCTAAGACAGTAATCTTCTTTGACTGCAGATCATTACTGGAATCAATACAAAACACCAGAAATGATAACAAGATGAATGAGATCAGATCTGAGCTTAACATCATCCAAAGGTCTTCAACCATTGCCCTTCAGTGGTTACTCTCCCATTGTGCAATTGCTGGTAATGAGAGAGCAGATGCTCTATCAAGAAGGGGCAGTAAAATGGAACAATGCAGCCACCCATTGTCCTATCGGGAAGCAAAAACCATCATCCCCAACAAGTACAAAAATCAGTGGAGGGAGGAAAGGGATATATACAGCAGAGATGACCCAATCCACCATCTAAACAGATACCAACAGACCACCATTTTCCGCCTGAGAACTGGTCACTGCAGATTACTTGGACATCTCTATCGCCTAAGGATATCCCACACAAATGAATGCCCATGTGGAATTAGAATCTAGACCCCAGAACACATTCTCCAGAACTGCCCAACCCTTGATGAACCGCGCCGTGCGACCTGGTCAAGCGGTGCTAAGCTCCAGCAGAAGCTATGGGGCTGCCGCGCCGACCTGGTAAAGATTGTGTACTTCGTCCTGGCGACAGGCCTGCAGATTTATCATGACTACAAACTGAACGCAGAAGAAAAAGAAGATACACGTACCATTACACATTAAAGCCACATGTGTTAGGCAAACACTTTAAGGAACTTATGTCTCACCTGAATATGTTATTATATTTTTAGTTCAGTTGGGCTACTCAAACTTTGTTCGTTAATTATCTTAGCTGTCTATAGGATTCTTGCTTTCTTCCAAGAAACGACACCTCTGTTGTCTCTAATAATTTTTTAATTTTTTTCTCATTGTTCAAGACTCACATCCATACAATAATATTGCATGGAGCGTAGGGCCGCCACCGAAGCTGGTCTTGTTGCATGTAGCCTGCACCGAACATTCACGTGGTTTTGCATCAGTGGCTTATGTGGCATCTTGTTTTACATGATGAGGTTGTGTTACAAGTCATATCTTCGAGCGTTACATTTTCCTGTGACCTCCCTTAACTCTCTCCTGTGCCTTTCCTTTCTTTTTTTTTCTGACTCACTCTTAATCGCATTTTTTCGCTCTCATCGACCAAGGTTATCTTATTATATCTTGTCTCTCCCAACAATTGGCTGACCGCTAGATCTGTTTTTGAAGCAACATTGACACTTAATTGTGCAGGGGGAAGTTGTTTGCGTACTAGATCGTGTAACAGCTTACGGCCGAACATAAAAGTTGTCTGTAAGTAACAAGACCGGTTGACTGAACAAACACAGGCAGACGGCATAGGGCGAAAACCCAGACATCGGAGTTTGAAAATACCATAAATGTTGTCACATAGTAATGTTCTACCTGAGAGGGTGGAGGATAAACCAATGCCAATATGAGACGCCTTGATAACGATTGGCTTGGCATGAAAATGCTAATATAAACTGCTTTTGATTGAATCTCTCCTCAACGAAGCAACTTCGGGGTGTGGGCGAAAATTTCGCTAATAGCATACATCTTTGTAAGACTACTTCACTGACTTCCAATTTTGTCCAGGAGAAATCATAGACAGCCAGGAGCAGGGAATATTAGGACCCAAATATAAGACAGGTCCTAGAACTGGAAGTGAATTCTACGATTAGAAGGGAGTAACTCTAGAGTCATCACTTTGCGCCTTTATCTAGAACCCTACTTCAAATGCACCCAGTTAGACACTTAACACACTTGAAAGAATAAAGCATCTTAAATAGTTGCATGACAATATTATGACGCTTACTGTGCAAAACAATTGTGTTCGTCCGATATTGGGGTAAGTTGAAAGGTGTACATTTTATCATTTCATATTTGCATTTTGACATGTATAATTTGCTTGTGGAAGTACAGTTGCATATGAGGCTGGCAGCCTCATCACTGCAAATAACTTGACACATGAACCACCACTGGAAGAGCTGGGGACTGCTTCGTGTGGGTTTCCTTACGAGGAATCAACAGCAGAGCTGGCCTAAATCTCCATAGAGAGAAGGGGGTGGATGATGATATCATGGTGTATATATTTATTATACTAACACTTTACTAAGTTTTATATGTATGTTTATGTGTGTTTTTGTATAATTCAATTGTCGCCTTCCGCTGTCCAAAAGCACTTTCATCCTACTCACTAGGTCTAAAATTAATGCTTAGGGAAGTTAAAAATCTGAGGAAGATGAAGGGGTGAATAGAGGTGGAGGTCGCCTGATGCTCATATTAGGAGACCGAATACTGAAAAGAGGCAATTGTTTCCCTTTAGTTTGTGGTGCAAGTTGCCAGCAGTCGACGCTAGACACCAACATTAGACGGGTCTTGAAGAAGGTTGACACCTAAGTAGTTACTCCAGCCTTACTGTATGAGATGTGCTACTGCCAACAGATTTGACTGTTAAAGAGAAAGACCTTTCCAAAGCACCAGACACACATATAAATACACACACACAGTTATATATATATATATATATATATATATATATATATATATATATATATATATATATATATATATATATATATATATATATATATATATATAATGCAAAAGTAATCTACGAGCGTCGAGATAACCAGTAACAACCAATGCCCAATATCACGGTGGTGACCTTTTAAATCAAAACGACATGACTGATTGCAAAAATAATTTTTAAAAACAAACCTTTTCATAAATACAAGAAATCTTTATGACACTGCTAATTTTGTCGGCTAATTATTTCAATTTATTGTTTTCTATTTCGTCGTTTCGCAACGATAATTTTTTTTTTTTTTCGCTTTAACAACTTCTGTAACGCAGACGGCAACCTCGTTACGCAAGTTGGCTGGGCCGCCACGTGAATTTGTGAGGCACGCATACCCTACATAAAAATGTATGTAGATGTGTATGCTACTCCATGAGCGGACATTATGTTTTCAGTTTGTTTGCGCTGGCAATATGCTCATTAGCTGCGCACTTAACATTTGTCATGTGACTAGATTTTTATAGGAAGAGAAGAAATCTCAATTTCTCTACAGGCTGACACCTTTCTGCTACAAACAAACAAACAAACAGAAAACAAAAAGTGGGCTACTGTATTCCTGAGCGTTTATTAGAGTGCTGGTCTCTCGCTGTAAAGGTAACAGGTTCGTAACACGGTGGCGTCACGCTCCATTCTACTCACCTGCAAATGACTATTTGACTCTTCTCAGAAATGGGTTATCTTTTTAAAAAATTAACAGGAAAATAACTAACAAACTTGTTGACATAAAATTTGGCCACATGTTACAAGAGATATTATATTTTATGATGAACAAAGTTTACTTTATAAATTTTAATGTTTTATGTGAAAATAATTAATTAACATGAAGTAATGAAAAAAAAAGAAAGGATGGGCTATAAACTATAGCCCCAGTAAAACACTTATCTGATTCTCTTTGAACATTGATAACTCAAAAACTATTACAGATAAACACATAATTCAAAAAGAATATCAAAGTAAAAAGGCTTATACCCCATCAAGGCCAGCTCCTTGACGTGGAGATGGGGCTCAAGTACAGCCATCAGCGGCTGAAAAACCAAGACTGGCCAGGCCCTCCTAGACTCGAGCAAGACCACAGTCTGCCCTAGCAAGTCAAGGTGCTGAAGACGGAGGCAACCAGCCAAGAGGCGCACCACAGCAATCAGGATGCCACGCATTAGCGCTATGGGAAGTATGCCTATATCTGCAAAACGTTATGGCACTCGCCCTGTGACGGACACCCAGGCAGGCGCAGTGCCGGGCCCTCTGCCTCGGAAGGGCCCAACCCCTACTACTGGGGGTCCTTCTCAATTGCCCCGGGGAGCCAGGAGGCATGAGAATAGAGCTACTGGCCAAGCAAAGAAAAGACCATTTAAAATAATGCACTGGAATGCTGAAGGCGTCAATAGTAAAAAAGACGGCTACAGCAAAAAATTAGAGCTCGAAAATATCTTGAATGAAGAGCAAGTAAATGTATGTTGCTTGCAAGAAACCCACCTCAACAAAGACATAGCCTTCAAAATCAGAGGCTACCAGTGCTACCGATCTGACCGAATAGACAGGCGAAAAGGTGGAATACTGACACTCGTGAGGAATAACATCAGTGCATGTCAGCTTGAAACATATATGGAGGGGGCGGAATACCAGATGCTTCATCTCAGGACAGAAAGTTCAGAATTCCACCTGCTCAACTACTACTGTCCGAGCGACCGCCCACTGGCACTAGATACAATCCCAGCAAAAGAAAGACTGATTGTATGCGGAGACTTCAACAGCCACTCACAGAGCTGGGGCTATGATCACATGGACAGGAGAGGTGAGGAGCTTGAAAACTGGCAGGATGACAATGGGCTTATCCTGATTAACCAGCCAATCGACCCACCAACCTTCTACTCGAGATCATGGCACACCACCTCTACACCAGACCTGGCATTCCACTCACCCAGCTTGGAGTGGAACACCACACGCGTTGTAGGGAAACAACTTGGAGGCAGCGACCACCGGCCAGTCTTCCTAATTGTGGAAAATGAACTTGTCAAGGAGAGCAGCACTCTCTCTAGGTGGAACTACAAGAAGGCAGACTGGACAATGTACCAGCACCGTACTAGTATACTGGCTAGAGATCTGACTGTAGACAAAGACATCAATAAGCTAGTTGATGAATTCAGCAGATGCATATTACAGGCTGCTCGTGAAACAATACCTAGAGGGGCTCGTAAGCACTACAAACCATATTGGAATAGTGAACTAGAGCAGCTGCACAACGACGTGGAAACATCTCGAAAGCAGGCAGAGACCAGTCCATGCCAAGAACACCACAATAACTACCAGCAAGCTAAGGCCAAATTTCAAAGGGCCAAGTTGCAGGCCAGGCGAAGAAGCTGGAAGGAGAAAACAGAGTCCTTGAACTTTGAAAGAGATACGAGGAAACTGTGGAAGCTGGTAAAGCAACTTAACGATGAAGGTACAGAGAGAAACTCAAGGATTGCTCTGTACAAAGATGGAAACATCCTCATGGGAAAACAGGCAGCTGATCACTTTGCAGACTCCTTTGCTAAAGACAACAACATCGAAGTTAGCCCAGAGAAGCAACAGGAGACTCGTGAGAAACAACACGCAGGACGAGATGGAACCATACCTGAAGTTATGGAGGCACCAATCACATTCAGAGAACTGGAGCTTGCAATATCCAAATTGAAAATGAGAAAGTCGCCAGGAGTTGATGGAGTGTCCAATGAAATGATTAAGAACTTGGGAACCGCAGCAAAAACAAAGCTGCTGCAGATCTTCAATATCTGTTGGAACTCAGGCAGAGTTCCACAGACCTGGAGGGAAGCAATCATGATACCACTCCTAAAACCAGGAAAAGACAGTTCCACTGCCTCCAGCTACAGACCAATCAGCCTTACAAGCTGCCTCTGCAAAACAATGGAACGTATCATCAACCTCAGGCTACAGTGGTACCTTGAAAGAAGGGCTTCTGAAGAAACTGAGAAATTGTAGAGTGAATGGTAAGATGTACAAATGGGTGAAAGCATACTTGCATAACAGAAGAGCCCGAGTACAACTAGATGGCCTCAAGAGTAAGAAAATTCTACTGCGTCATGGCGTCCCTCAGGGAGGGGTTCTGTCCCCCACACTTTTCCTAGTCTACATCAATGACCTGGTTGCTGAACTACCACATGGAATGAAAGTGGCAATGTACGCTGATGACCTGGTAATATGGTGCACAGATGAGCATGCAACAGTGGCCACCAAACTGCTACAAAGAGCTATAGATGCCTTAACCTCATGGGCAAATAGATGGTGTGTCAGCATCAACACAGACAAGTGCAGCACTACGCTCTTCACCCTCTCTCCCAAACAAAAAGCTGGTGTCATCAAGATAAACAAAGAGCTCCTGAGAGAAGATAAACAACCCACCTATCTCGGAGTTACATTCGATGATAGGCTGACATGGAAGCAGCACATCAACAAGGCAGCAACAAAGGCCAGGAGGAAGCTAGCCATCCTGAGAAAACTAAGTGGAACCACATGGGGAGCCAGCGGGAAAATACTTAGTAAAGTTTACCAGCAGGGCATACGACCACACCTGGAATATGGGTCAGCTGCGTGGTGTCCAGCATCAAACACCACATTACAAGAGCTAGATAAGGTGCAAAACCAGGCGCTTAGGGTCATCACGGGGGCAATGAAATCAACGCCTATGGTGGAGATGGAGAAAATGGGGAGGATACAAGCACTGAGAGAACGCAGAGACACGAAAGTGCTAACACAGGCAGAAAAGTTCCTCTGTATGCCGAGCCATCCAATGAAGGACAGATTCCAAAACCTAGCAATGGGGCGACTGAAAAGAAGCAGCTTTATCCACCAGGCCAAACGATTTCGTAGACAAACCTCAGACCTGCCTGAAGTTAACAGCCCTCTAAAGTCTGTGACAGAACAAACCCCTTGGAGAGAGGAGCATGGACTACCAGTACACATCCACACAAAAGTGAAAGGAATATTCGACAGGGATGAACAGAACAGCGTGCAACGTAGGACAGTCACTCTCAGTTTCCTGGATGATAAATACCCACAGGACCTCTGGGTCCGAGTATACACGGATGGGTCAGCACAGAATGCAGTAAAGAATGGAGGAGCAGGAGTGTACATAGAATACCCAAACAACACTAGGGATACGGTCAGAGTACCAACGGGGAAATTCTGTAACAACTATGATGCAGAAGTCCAGGCAATCAAGGTGGCAACTGAGAAACTACTGAACACCAATCTCGGTCCACAGCCTGTAGTATTCCTGACAGATGCAAGATCAGCACTCCAAGCACTTCAGTCCAGAAAATTGCCAGTTATACAGGCCCTACTTTCTGAACTGTGCAACCAGCGCAGGGTCGCCATGCAGTGGATACCGTCTCATTGTGGAATACCAGGAAACGAGAGAGCAGACAGACTGGCTAAAGAAGGTGCTGCAGACGAACAACCGGATGTACCAGTAACGTACCATCAGAAGAAAAAGATGATCAAATCTATCAGAAAGCCACCAACATCAACGCAGGATGACTACCAAGCTATGAACAGATCAGAACAAATAGTCATTCTGCGCCTCAGAACAGGACACAACCGCCTCCGCAGCCACATGTATACAAAATTCAAGATTGGCAATTCAGCCAAGTGTACATGTGGACAGGCACCCCAGACAGCGGAGCACGTACTGCAAGATTGCCCCGAATATGATATATTGAGGCAAACCCACTGGCCCAGAGAAACAACACTGGAAGCAAAACTATATGGACCTCTGTATGAACTACAAAAGACAGTGAAGTTTATACAAGAAACAACATTGCAGATATAGACAATATATTTCAAGCGAACGAAAGAAGAAGAAGAAAAGGCTTATAAATATTTAAAACACAATTATTATATGAAAATCAAAAATAACCTTTTTTGTCTTTTTCTGGGTGTATATGCCCCCTTAAGGTAGGAAAAAGCAGTGAGGAAGGTCAGTGGTCGCCCCCACCTCTCGAAGCTGGACCTAGCGTAGTTAAAGCTCTAACATTTCACTCCCTACGGCAATATCTTCTACATGGCTGCCTTTACGTTTATCGATACTATGTTCATACCTACTTTTGGTAAGTGGTAGTCAAATATCATAACCCTCCACTCCCAAAGGAGCATAGGCCTTCAACAAACACATGCCAAGTCCTCCTGTCACGTGCCATCATCTCAAGTTCTTTCCATGTTCTCCTCATCATTTTCACCTCTGTTTCCAACTCTCTTCTCCATGTACTTCTTGGTCTTCCTCTGCCTCTCTTGCCCTGGGGGTTCCAGAACAAGGACTGTCTTGTAATGCTATCAACAGGTTTCCTCAGTGTGTGTCCTATCCATCGCCATCGTCTTCTTCTCATTTCTTGTTCCACTGGCACTTGTCTAGTTCTTGTCATCAGTTCCACGTTGGTAACCTTGTCATACCATTTTAATCCCTCTATTCTACGCAAGCACCCATTTATGAAAGTCTGCAGCTTTTTGGTTGTTGTCTTTGTTGTTCTCCATGTCTCTGAGCCATACAATAGGACTGACTTCACATTTGAGTTGAAGATTCTTATTTTCGTGTTGGATCCTATTTCTCTTGATCTCCATATATTTCCCAATGCAATGAAAGCTCCTCTTGCCTTTTGTATTCTTATTTTGATATCGCTGTCTGTCCCTCCAACTTTGTCTATATTACTGCCAAGATATGTGTATGATTCTAATCTTGTATTGGTGTTTCTTCAAGTTCAACCCTGTTATCATTACCTGCATTTATTCGCATTATTTTTGTCTTTTCCCTGTGTATTTTCAGACCCAATTGCTGTGACCTCTCATCGAGTGTTTTCAATTTGTCCTGCATCTGATTACGGCTATGGGACAGAAGAGCCAAGTCATCGGCAAAATCCAGATCATCCAACTGCTTAGTCAGAGTCCACTGGATTCCATTTCTGTTGTGTGTTGCCGATGATCTCATAACCCAATCTATTGCCAGCAAGAAAAGAAATGGAGACAAGAGGCATCCCTGTCGCACTCCTGTTCTTATCCCAAACGGTTCTGTAAGCTGTCCTTCGTGAAGAACTCTGCATGTCATGTCTTCATATGTTTTCTTTATTAAATTAATGATCTTCAGGGGAACTCCATAATGCCTCAACAATTTCCAAAGTGATTCCCTGTCTACACTGTCAAATGCCTTTTCGTAGTCCACAAATCCGATGTATTAGTCAAATATGGACTCTAAATAAAGCTCAGTACAGACGATCACTGGTAACGGATTAAAATAAAATATGTAATCGTATTCGTAAACAAAGTCTTGGAAAAGCAAACGGCAATACAGAGTTCACATAACAGAAGCTACCAAATGAGATGTAAGGAAAGATAATACAAGAAAGCAGAATTAAACAAGAGCTCACCAGATGTTCCAAATTCAAGGCCGATGAACTATACATAATAATAATCATCATCATCATCAGTTGCCATCTCCACAACTGTGGTAAGTTGGGATTATATAAATATTTATAGGGGACTTAGTGTACTGACTGAGATCAGCTGTGAAGGTATCTGTATCTAATATGTGTAGTGTTTTACTGATGACCTTACTTTGCTACCACATTTAGACCTCAGTCAGACTGGGCTATTGTGATGACAACGTTGAATGTCTAGGGTTATGATAATGATGAAGTGTAAGTTCACAACAACAACAGACAGATAAATACTTTATTTAAGATTCACAACACTTTACAACACTATGACAAGCACATACATATAACACTCTAGAAGACTAGCTTAAGTAAGTCAAGTGTTAAATTTTAAATTATGTATTAATTTCTTTCAAGAATAGATATCCTGATCCAACTACAGAGTGAATCAGGAATCACAATCAAATGGAAACACAATGTCTATGTACAAAAATTATACAAAGGATCTTTGTCCTGACATAGAACATTATTATAATATGTGGGTAGTGTTGTGCTCTGGTATTAAGAGGTAATACTGGCTTTTGAAGCTATGTTGTTGTTTGTCATCACGACTTCATGTGTTTGTTAATGGTGGAAATAATCTTGAAGGGTTCACAGTTCTTTTTATTTGTAAACAATAACTGCCCCTCTTGCTTTAGTATTACTGTCAATTTTTAAAGGGGTTTATACAAAGTTGAGCTGCTCTAGCTAACACAGTCTTAACTTAGGTGTCTGCGGCAGGAAAACTGTCTCCTCTGCTCGCTTGCTTCTCAGTTATCTTGAGATACACCACTGGTCGATATCTTGGACAAGGAGTCTGCTGCCAGCCTTCTGGATCCATCAAAACTCAGACCAGGTGCTGCTCTAATACTTCAGTACCACGGTCCCTGAAATAAGAAGGTTGTACCTCCTTCTTCAGAACTAATATATAATATCCATTTCCACACTGAAGTACAGGACATTACAAACACAGAGTTCAGCGCTGTATGCCAACTACTAGCTTCTCATGTGACAATATACCAGTATTCCTCTCCCTAATGGTTACAACGCCTCTGCAATTCCAGCTGTACTTCCTTCTATACAATAAGATAGGTGTCATGTTACTAAATGGCAATCCCATATATGCCAATGCAGTTCTACTCCTCTCTGACACCTTTTACATGGTGGAGCAATATCTAGGCTTTGCTTTCTGTTTGCTACTGAACCACACACACATACAGACACAATTTATCAATTCATATTCAATTTTCATATAATATATACATACATATATATGAAATATGTCTAGCTTACCACAATTCAAGGAAATATACACTAGTACGTTGACTGGCGATGACTTCTGGCACAATTTTGATCTGCCTTATCCCAGGCTTTTATTTAGAAAAATATAAGCTTGCTCTCAACGCACTGGCTTCTCATAAGTTTATTTTCAAAACTGGCCCTGAACTGACGCTTCTATTTGACTATATCGAATGCTCTAACCAATGGGACCATGTTTATAAAAGCCTTTGAAAAAACTTTACCCATCTTACCGTAACCATTAACAACCAACTAGTAATTGCAGTCCAACTAATCCGGTTTCGCCTTACATATTTCTACAGCCAATCAAATCGTATCTAACGTGTTGGCCTAATTCCCCTAAAGCAGTGATGTTCAAAACAGCCACTATGAGCAAATATGATCTTGTGCTGTCAGACAACCTCACTATAGTATTTTGGCTATAATTTATTAAGTACTAGACCATTTGCGTAACACATAACATATTCTTTGTCAGCAAGTCTTAAGGTACAAGAATATATAAGTTTAATGGGGCTAAGTGGCTTCTTTCAAAATATGTATTTTCTTCTACCACCCGTTCACTTCTATACGATGGGATGTCTTCTGTACTGTCAGGCTAATGTCAGGATTTCAGACGTAAAACAGTATTGTGTCATGTTTCCTAATAAGATTTTAAACCTGTTTTCAAAACCTAACCTCGTATCGGTAGTGTTTTTTATCACTGTCTATTTGAAAAAAATCAAGCCTGCATGCCTTTTGCGTGGGGTGGCATTAATTTTAAATCGCGAGACGACTTGGTAGCATTGCATGCGTTCCTCCGTGCATCTCTCTCTCTCTCTCTCTTCTAAGCCCGTCTGTCTTTTAGGTTAACGTAGTGTAATAATGACATTAATGCTAGTATTATATCTAGGTCATTAAGCAGTTTGCGTATCTCAAGGTTTTCTAAGAAACACAGTACCAGTTTTATTTTTAGAAACGCGTGTAGGCTTTTGCGTAGTGTTTATGCAGACGAAATAGAAAAGGGAGGGTCTCTTGTACAGTCATTATGGCGTTATAAAACGGAAGCGCTATTGGGTAAGCACTGGTCTTTCACCATGCTTCTTTCTTTTGTAGTATTTCGTTCTACTTTACATGTATGTTCTAATTTATATATGTGGATTTAGAATTTTTCACGACAACAACGAAGGTTAGCTGTAATGGATCTCCAACATCTTCTGTCTCCTGTCTTGGTGGTGCACTCTGATAGACTCTTTCCTGTCCATCATTTGATGTTATCTTCCCACTTATAGCGCTGTCTTCCCCTTGCATGTTTGCCTTCAATTCTCCCTTCTGTTATGGTCTTCTGCAAGGTGTTATGCCTTTTTATGTGGCCAAAGTATTTTAGCTGCCGAACTTTGACCTCTCTCATTAGTTCTCTTTTCATACCTAGATTTTCTAGGACCTCCTTATTTGTTTTCATCTCTTTCCATGAGATACGCCCCATTCTTCTATATATCCACTTTTCAGGAGCCTCAATTCTTTCTTCCAAATGCTTATTCATCGTCCATGTTTCTGCACCATACAGAAATGCAGAATATATATAACACTTTATGATTCTCAGTTTTAATTTGTGAGATAACTGTTTGGATGTCAGTATATGTTTCATGTTGTTGAATGTAGCTTTGGCCATTCCTATTCTCTTCTTGATTTCTGTTTCACATCTGCCATCTTCTGTTATTATATGACCAAGATATACGTAGCTCTTGACTTGTTCCAGGATTTTCCCATTTACGCTTATCTTTAATGTGGGTTTATCGTCTGTTTTGCTAATTATCATAGTTTTTGTTTTCTCAATATTAATGTCGAGTCCATATTCATGACTTATACTGTTCACTTGCTTCACTAGTTCTTGTAACTCCTGTTCGCTTTCAGCTAACAACACGGTATCATCTGCATATCTAAGGTTGTTTATTGACCTTCCACTGATGTTCAGTCCTGGTATTTCCTGTATCTGTTTGAAAATTTTTTCGGTGTATAAATTAAATAGGCAGGGGGACAGCACACAACCTTGTCTGACACCTCTTTTTATGTCTATGTATGGTGAATAATTCCTTCCCGATCTTACTGTGGCAGTTTTCTCCCAATAAAGGTTACTGAGTATTCTTATATCTTTTCCATCAATACCTATGTGTTGCAATATGCTTATTGTCACAATGTTGTTTGCGCATAAATGGGCGCTGAACTTAACTGAGAGATATTGTAAGATTTTTAATAAGCACACTTTTGTGCACTATTATTGAACATAGAGGCCAAGGTCTTAATGTATTAACCACTCGATTTGTAGATTGGTAAATGACGTTTGCTTTTAGGTGGGTCCTTAGTGATGACGTAGATTGGTAAATAACTTCTAATGGAGGACCAACGCCTTGTCAATGATCAGACACATTATTGTACAGTCCTGTTTTATATTATAGCTTCGGAATGAAGCCTATGCTAGGACTGGTATTAAAGAATGAAGTATAATATTCAACCTTACGTGGACGTGGAAGTAATACACCGTAAAAACCGGAGTTAAAACCTTCCATTGTCACCGCAGTGACAGCAGTTATTCTGGACCACAGAAATCCAGCATTGAAATATTAGTTGACGTTAATCTGCATGTATTATGAACAAATTCGATGACCTGATGACTGGACGTAGAACCTCATTTTACCATTTAATCATCATTGGAAAATAAACCTCTGTTTGATTTTAAAAAACACCTCAGCTTTTATGGTCCGTTAAAGTAGAGGTTGGCTGTTGCAGGTTGTTCTTCCTTTTTGAACCAGTGAGAAAAACAGGGACGATTAAGTGTTACTACACACTCACGTTTTGGCACTCGCGTCTTATCACTGTACTTTCATCAGTGATATAAACAAAATTGGGAAGAACTTTACCGCTATTGGTGGACATTTTAATACGACTCTAACGGTTGTTGAAAGTATGACATGGAAGCGGTACGGGATCTTAACATGGTGACTGGTGTAATGTATTTTCCCGTTCTAGAAGATTCAGATATTTTGAGCTCAATTGATTGCCACGTATTTTGGAAGACTGACACTTGTTGCATGCTCAAGAAATCGATCGTTATTTCAAAGTCCTAACCTGGACTTGGAAGGTCAACGTGCTTGTGATGTACAGACGCAAGTCAACAGAGAAGTATCATGGTTGTACCGGGGAATGATGCAACAGTTTTCGATTTCCATTTTCAAGTCCTGCTGTGTACCTGCGGAGTTTAAAGTGAATGACGTCATTCGTTAACAAGTACTTTCAACCAGAGGAAATTACTGTGGTTGTTTGGATCCAGTTGTATGAAGTTCATAACCCGTGTTGGATCGAATGCTTTACGAGGAGGATTGGGATTCCCGCAGATAAGTAGACATTGTATTGTGTTGTCAGTATACTAATTATTATTAGTGAGCACCTTTCTTTTGTCACCTTAACTCGTAATATGCTTGTTCTTCATCGTAGGTGTCCTGGGGTGTTTTCCTAGGTTGATTTTGGGTGGATGAATTGCAAAGACTTATAGCAAGTTTCTTTGAGGCTACTGGAATGGTGCAGATTCTTGTGGTCACTCCGTGGTTCTTTACGATACTATCTTTTCTTTAATTGTATATGTGCGGTGGTTGTCATTGCTAACGTGTATATTTCTATGTAATTGATTCTCTTCATTGTTCATTCTATATTTTCAGTATTAATATTATGTTGTATAATTTCTTAGTTGATTGATTTATAGCTGCATTTTTTATTTTAAAAAAGAGGATCAATCTCCAGTAATGAGTATCGATAAGGTGATTAATATAATATATTAATTGAAATACTACAGTTCATTTGATGAGGTAAATATTAGAATTGAGATTTTGAAATGTCGTCGGCGGAGTACTTCATCAAACAGGGTAAAATTCTTGGTTTATCAGGAGACAAATTACAAGAGTTTGCTCAAACAGAATATAAAGAGGCGCTGGAAAGAGAGAAAAGTCAGTTAGAATTAAAAGATAGGGAATTAGCTAACCAGGAACGTATGAAAAGTTTGGAAATGCAAGATAGCGAAAAAAGGAGGCAAGACGAAGAGAGAATTAAACTCTTGGAGATGGAAGAAAATGAGAAAAGGAGACAATATGAATTTACACTTGAGGGAGAAAAACGAGCCCATGAAGAGAGAATGTTGCAATTAGAAATTGAAAGACAGAAGTTGCAAAATGGAAATGCGACTAGTCAATCACACACTCAGAATAATGGTCAGAAATGTGACATTAAAATCCATTTGCCCATGTTTAAACCAGGGGTCGACGATATTACGTTCTTCTTGTCAAGATTTCAATTGGTATGCACAGAATATAAAATTGATAAAAGTATGTGGTGTAGCAAACTGATGAATTTTTTATCAGGAGAGGCGTTAAGTGCAATCGCTTCGTTAGAAGGCGATAGTCAAAACTATGATGAAGCTAGAGCTACGCTATTTAAAAAATATCAGCTTACAGCTGAAGGTTATAGAAGGCGTTTTAAAGAGTTGTTGCCGGAAACAGGAAAAGAGTTCTCACAATTCATTTCGGATATTTGTTTAACTTTTAATCGTTGGATCGAACTTGAAAAGGTACAACGGAATTTTGAAGATCTGGCAGATTTAATATTACGGGATAAGGTATTATCCTCAGTAAGTGATACAATTTTGGCATTTTTACAGGAGCGGAATCCTAACTCGTTATCGGAAGTTGAGACCCTCGGGCGCCAGTTTTCAGTTGCTCATCCGAACTTGAATGTCAGAAACACTAAACTACATGAATCGTTACAGTCAGCGGGTATTGCTACTGTAAATAACAGACAAGGAAAATTTAGATCGAATAATGGTGACAGAGATAGGTTTCGTCATAGAAGTGCCAGTTCAGATCGAAATAATAATTATCAAAGACATTTTTCTCATTTTGAAAGTGGAAATAGAAATGATTCACCAGCTGGCAGAAGATGGAATAACAATCATTTTGGAACTGGTCAACAGGTTGATTTGGGAAACAGAGACAGAATGAAGTGGCAACAAAATACTCCTAACTTTTACAGTTACAATAAAGCACGTTACTTGCAGAATAATAATAGACATTTGTATAACAATTAGACAACAAAATGACAGGGCATTTTGGTCAAATAGTTATAATCGATCTGCTTACCATGGTAATTCCGTTCAAATGTCGGAAAATAATGTCGCAGATAACAATAATACTGTTAATCAAGCAAATGCGTGTGCGTCATTTGATTTTAATAATGCTGAAACATGTTTGGAATGCAAGAATCTATTTCAGCCTGACGTCGTATCCAGACTGAGATGTGGACATCCTATTCCAACGTTGTCAGCACATGAGGGAACCGGGTCTTTGGAGTTTCATACTGGTTTGCTTAATGGGATACCAGTATCTTTGTTGCATGATACTGGATGTACGACGGTAGGCGTACGTAAATCACTGGTGGACCCTGCTTGTTCCACAGGTACTTTGGTGAAATGTGTCACGTTTGGTAGCAGAGTTGAACGATTTCAAACTGCAATGGTTCATATCTCCACACCATTTTTCACAGGGAATATTACTGTGTGTTTGCTCCCGAAACCAGTTTGTGATCTGGTAATAGGTCGAATACACGGGGCTAAAGAGTGTACATCGGAGCAAATAAAAGACTGGGAACTTAAAAACGTACACAAGGCGAACATGGGGGTTACTCGAGCACAGGAACATGCTCAACAAAATGTTGTACCATTGGGTAATGATGAATTGGGGCATAGCAACATTAGCAAAGAAGTTTTTGCTACATTGCAGAAAAATGATGATTCACTAAAGAAATTTTTTTAATTTTGTACAAATTCATTCTACAAATGATATTAATTGTCACAAGCAATGGTATGCTATCGTCAATAACATATTAGTGAGACAATTCCGAGATGGGAAGTCCTTTGATACTGTGACTCAAATAATGGTACCTAAAACAATGAGGGCTTATATTTTAAGTCATGCTCATGATTCACGTTGTTCAGGTCATTTGGGTTACTCGAGAACAAGGGCTAGAGTGCTTGCATCTTTTTTCTGGACTGATATATCAAAAGACATTTCGATGTATTGCCGTTCTTGTTTTATATTTTAGTCTAGTTTAGTCTAGAAGGGCACATCATGTAGCTCCCATTCAATCAGCCGATATTCCGGTGCGTCCGTTTGAGAAGATGGCCGTGGACATTATTGGCCCACTTCCTATAATGTCATCGAGAGGACATAGATATATTTTAACCTGCATAGATATGTGTACGCGTTGGCCGGAAGCTATACCTCTAAAAATATTGCTACTCAAGATGTGGCTGAAGCTTTGTTTCAAATATTTTCCAGAATCGGTTTTCCGAGAAAACTGTTGTCAGATAGGGGCTCTCAATTTGTTTCCGATACTATGACTGAGGTGATGAAAATGTTTCACATAGATAGATCACTTAGCAGTGTCTATCACGCCGCCTCGAATGGTATGGTGGTGCGTCTCAATAGGTCGATAAAACAAATGTTGGGTAAGATTACTATTGATTTTCCTAAAGAGTGGGACCGAGTTTTACCTGCGGTACTTTTCGCATATCGCGAAATACCGAATGAACATACTGGTTTTAGTCCATTTCAACTTGTGTTTTGGGCTCAACACAGAGGTCCATTATCTTTGATTAAAGATTTGCTAATCGATTCTGATTTGTCTCAAGAGACAGTATCGTCATACGAGTATGTTGTCAATCTCAGACAAGGAATCATGGATGCATGTCAGTTAGCGACATCTGCATCAGAAAGAGCTAAAGAGAAAGCTCGTGTGTTGCAAAATCATTCAAGACATCTTCGGCATCTTGTACCAGGGGACGAAGCATTTGTTCTCTTACCTAGTAAGCAGAATAGACTACTTATAACTTGGTGTGGTCCTTTCAAAATTCTGTCCAGAATTTCGGATGTAGATTATGTACTTGATGTCAAAGGGAAAAGGAAAATATTTCACATTAACATGTTGAAAGAATTCCACGCAAGACCTGAACATCTGCAGGCAGTATTTCATGCTGTTGAGGACATAGTCTCGCGTCCAATTGGGTGGTCTTCATTATCAGTGATTCAGGAAGAATCAGCGTTTCCTAAAGTATCTCTGAATTTTCCTAACATACCAGTACATTCTACAGAAACTTGGAAAGATGTGACGATGTGTCAAGATTTATCTTTGGATAGCAAAACACAGGTGTCTGACTTATTACATTCTTTTAATGATGTACTTTCAGATATTCCAGGTAAAACAAATGTAATCATACATGATATACATTTAAATGATGAAACGCCCATTAGAGTACGTCCACACCCTATACCTTTGCATTTTCAGGACAAAGTGAACAACGAAATAGATGACATGATTAGGTTAGGGATAATCAGTCCTTCTCAAAGTAATTTTGCTTTTCCTATGGTGGTAATTCGAAAAAAAAGATAATGAGATACGGATCTGCATTGATTTCAGAAAATTAAATGAAGTAACAAATTTTGATGCCGAGCCATTACCATTATTGGAGGATTTCTTACCAAAATTGTCAAAGGCAGTATACTTTAGTAAATTTGATTTAGCCAAGGGTTATTGGCAAGTTCCTTTGGCGGATAGATGTAAACAGTTCACAGCTTTTTCTACTCCTCGCGGATTATTCCATTTCAATGTCATGTGTTTCGGACTAATGAACGCACCTGCGTCCTTCACTAGAATGATGAGAATGCTGTTCTCTCATAGGCAAGATATTATTACTTATATAGATGATATTTGTCTATTTAGCAATACGTGGGATGAACACTTTGTTGGTCTACATTCACTGTTATCTACTCTTAGATCTGCTGGGTTATCTGCTAGACCATCTAAGGTGTATATTGGATTCTCTGAGATTACTTTTCTAGGTCATAGGATTGGTCATGGGAATCTTCAACCTTTGGAGCAGAATGTTTCCAAGATTCTAAATCTTTCCATTCCTAGGACAAAAAAACAAGTCCGTAGTGTGTTAGGACTAGTGCAGTATTATGGTAAATTTATTCCTAATTTATCTTCAATTACATCAGACCTGTCCACTCTACTTAGGAAAGGGGCTCCTAATGTAATTAGGTGGACTCCAGAATGCAATGCTGCTTTTCTTAAAATTAAAGATTTGTTTTCATCCCCGCCGATTTTAAAACTACCCAGGCTTAATAATCTTTATACTCTTCGAACAGACGCTTCGTCCAAGGGCGTTGGTGCTGTGTTGCTTCAAAAATTTGATGGACATCTGCATCCGATCACGTATATTTCGAGAAAATTAAACAATGCGGAAATGAATTATTCGGTGTTGGAGAAAGAACTTCTCGCTGTGGTCTGGGCAGTAACCAAATTAGAGAAGTATCTGCTGGGTGTATCTTTCGTTATACAGTCAGATCAGAAGGCTTTGGCGTATTTTAAATAACCACAAATGCGCCCGAGCAGGCCGTTATTCGATTCTGATGCAGCCGTATAATAATACGATTCAAGCAATTCGAGGGTCCGACAATGTGGTAGCAGACGTACTGTCGAGGTGCCCTCAGGAAGACAGTACACAAGTTTTTTTAATGACAGTTAATGCATTGTCAACAGTAGTGTTGATGTAATTGGGACATTGAATTTAATTGGTTTTTATTCGGAACACACTTTAATGTTTAGGGGGTAACGTGCACATATAGTGTATATAATATGACTGTACGGCAATGATATTCAAAGGCGATAAACTTTTTGCGTGTATATTATCTAGAGGTTCCTAGGGGCACTGACATAGGTAATTTGAGGACCAATTTATGCTTATACTTGCGATTGTTTGGGTTTATATCATGAATAAACATATATGGGACTTACAGTGTACTCTTTATTGGTGAGGTACATATTATTGCAATCTTTATCCTATGGGTAGATAATCCTATTAGATGTAATTATATTAGGTGAGTTTTGGGTCTAGTGTTATTTATTAGTTTAGAGGTAATAGAGGGCGGTGTTGTTGTTTTTTCCGTAATTTTTGTTATTATGATTATTACCTCCTACGTGGATTTTATTCATAAGGCAGTAGATTATTATGACTTGTTTATCACCGTTCCATTTCATCGACGACTGACTGATAATGTTATGAGACAATTAGCTGACTTAGACGTACTGAGACTTAGGATAGTATTATGCTGGTATTTTTATTATTATTACCAATAGATTTTTGAAGAAAAAAAATGAAACTGCGGTTTTTTTTTCTTACAGGTGGTAGAGGGTAATTGTTGCAATATGCTTATTGTCACAATGTTGTTTGCGCATAAATGGGCGCTGAACTTAACTGAGAGATATTGTAAGATTTTTAATAAGCACACTTTTGTGCACTATTTTTGAACAAAGAGGCCTGTGGTGAAAAATACAGTGATACAACGTTAAAATATCTCCAATTATAAAGATAACGGGTAAAATAACATGTAGGGATAAAATTATACGTAAGATACGAGGATACATTCTCGCCTACGCCAGCGCTTTCTACCGCCATTCAAACTAACTAGTTGGAACATGCAGACTAAACGGTTTACCCTTTTGGACGGGAGGGAAACGGAGATAAAAGAAAAAAAAATTAAAATGACGGTCGGAACACGTGTTTGAATCTAAAAGGCAAAAAGACGCAATTTGTAGTTTAAAGGAAAAAATCACGACACTAGTTGACACAATGTAAGGAATTGGTAGAAAAACGACCTTAGCTCTTGTTAGAAACAGTCGTATCTTAGAGTTTTTACGGTAATTAGTTGTTTTGTTTGAATACAGCGGCAAACGCCGTGGACGAAGGTTCAAAAACAAATTTCAAAAACTAACCTTGAGAAAAGTAGGTTTTTCTTTAATAATAAAGTTATGAAAATAAAACCTAGCTAGTTTGATAGCCCATCTTAAGCTGACAAATAATATACTTTTAATTATACAGACGGACTGAAAACACGGAAGATATTGACGAAAGACCGTATTGTTCCAATCGGACTAGCGAACAGTTTTTTGTGCATACTTTCACTAAAGTTACATTTTGGCGTCCTTGAGACTAAAAATGCAAAAATCAAACTGCAGATGAACGAGGGGCAAAGTCGGAGGATAGCAGCTAAAAATAACTTAGTGGGGCAGGTTTGTGTAGTTTTTTCATGTAGTTAGTCCAAAAAACAAGTGTAATTTTGGAAAAAATACTACATACTAGACTGAGACTGGACTGAAATTTCACTTTTAGTTTGAATATTTGAAAATGTTAGAGGGGAAGTCCGCTGATTGGACAAAAGCATTCATATTATTGAGAAAGAGACGCACACTTGTGCCATTTGATAGAAGACTGTCCATTGACACAGTACGTTACTGCTAGAGGTGATTTCCAGGAATTATTAAATAAAAATCAGTGGGACGCCCTAATCTAGCCAGCAGCTCAGCTGAGTTTTGCTAGTACTAAGTAACTGTGTTCTCAATTCTGAATTGTGAGTTTCTGATCTGGCACTACGATTGTGCCAGATGCTTTTGTAGAAGTACAAAAGCGGGTGTCTGTGCAGCCTAACATTTTACTCCAGCTACTGAAAGGAGTGGGCCACAAGAATTCTGTACTACATCGTCACAGGCCAGTTAAGTGCAAACCTGGCCTGCTAGAGATTCATAAACTATTTCCACCATCAAATAAATAAATAAAATTTTGTTATATAAACATTAACATCAGTCCATATGTCAAGGACAATGAACTTTGTAGCCATAGATTGGGCATGATGACGCCACCCCAACTAAACATCCAGTGCTAGTTTTTCCCAAGACATTGTAGATATGATTAATATTAACCATTGTAATAATATACCTATGTACAAAATTTCATTTGATTATGCAATATATATATGCATTTCATTGATAAATACATATTATTTCATATGTTCTGACCAAAAGAAACAATTGGTTCAGGACTAATAAATTTAAAAAAAAATTTCAAACTTAAACTATAATAGCCAGAGTTAGTTCGGTGTATTATAGAGTTTATTATTATTATTAGACTTATTATTTACATGTGTGTGTCTGTGTATTTTATTACCTACACATTACATTTCAGTACCCTAGACTTTTAACGTAGCTAACATTCATTAAAGTAGAATAGGTCTGTTTGAGGTCGTAAGTGGTAGCAGAAAGGCCTTCTGTAACTCACATAAACTTTTATCTCAGGAGCCTTCACAGCTGACCTCATCCAGTACACTAGGTAACATAACAACCATACAATAACATCAAAACCCACTACAAATATTGGGGTCTTGTCCGGGGATTAAGTTTATCAAAGATATTAGGGTCTCCTGGTTTGGGAATTAAACTAGTGGGGACAGAGTTGTATAAATTTAAAAGTGTCCCTTAAAATAAAAAGTGGAAAATAAAAGTTGATGAATCTTCACAGCCAGTGGTAATTAATTAATTAATTAATATATTACCTTAGTAATTATATACTTGGAATTACCTTAGTCATTGTTAATTTGTGTGTTAGAGTATGGCAGATCTAGCAAAATTTAGATCAGCTGCTGTGCTGACGGCGAAGGAGATGAACATGGAGGGTCAGGTTTTAATTCAGTATGTAACTTCAGAATGTGACAAGTATATTGAAAGGGAAGATAGGAGGTTAGCTGAAGAGAAGAGGTTACAAATTGAGGCTGATAAAGAACTTAAGAGGCTGCAGATTGAGGCAAAAGAAAAACGACATCAAAGAGAGGCAGAAGATAAGAGATTGACTGCCGAAAGGGAGGCAGAAGAAAAGAGATTGACTGCCAAAAGGGAGGCAGAAGAAAAGAGATTGACTGCCGAAAGGGAAGCAGAAGATAGGAGATTACAAAGGGAGCACGAATTACGACTAAGAGAGCTGGAATTACAAGGCCATGCTCCTGAAAATGGTGCCAGCCCCTTTCCCTCAGATGCCACGCCTAGTCAGGGAGCCTCAACCTCAGCTATGGGGTTTCATTTAGACCATTTTGTTGAGAAAGACGATGACATCGAGGGGTACCTCAGTAGATTCGAACTATTAGCTACTACGTATGGGTTAGAGAGAGAGAGGTGGAGTCTTAAGTTATCCCAAGGGTTTAGAGGTACTTCTTATGAAGTTTTTGCTAAGATGCATAGAGACGACCAAGACAATTATGACATGCTAAAGCAGGCTTTGTTATTGAGATATGAAAAGAATGGTGAATTTTATCGTAAGAAGTTTAGAAATGCCAAACTGTTGTCTGGGGAGACATACCACCAATTCTCTGCCAGACTGGAAACCTATTTGGAGAAATGGACTGCTCTGGGGAAGACCCAAGATCTCAAAGTGATGATCATGATTGAGCAATTAAGAGAGTCCATGGCTCCAGACCTGAGAAAATTTCTCATGGAACAAGGTGCAGAGAGGTTGGGGGAGGTTTTAAATGTCGCTGAGAAGTATCAGGCAGCCCAGGCAGAGGTAAGTGGCACTAAAAAGAAGCACATAGAAAATTTTAAAGCTCCACAGCAATTTAGTAAATTTGATACCAGAGAACAAGGTAATAAAGGCACGACAAACATTGATAGGCCACGAAATGATTATCGTGAAAGAAACTCACAGTTCAATGACCAAAAATGTAATGAAAGAAAACCGTTTAACCAAGGAAAGAGATGGTGCAAATGGTGTAAGAAAGACAACCATAACACCGAATTTTGTAAAAGGAAACCTTCAAACATTGCTGCAATAAAATCGGGGAAACAGAGATTAAAGGTTAATCTTAATGGACAGCAGGAACCTTATCACCCCCCAGTTTGTGAGGATGTTATTTGTAATGGGGTCACCATAAGGTGCCTATATGATACAGGTTTGGATTATGATTCAGTTGTGAAGTCTAGCCTAGTGGACCCAAGTCAGTATACCACAGAAACAGTGGAAATACAAGGGGCGACTAAGGACATACCACTCATGACACTTCCCATCGCAAGGATAACGGTGAAAACTCGCTATGTGGAAGGAGAAATCAGAGCAGCAGTGATAGATGAACCAATCTACCCTCTGATATTGGGGTGTAGATACGTCTTCTTGGGGAATCCCGAGAGACCTGTGATCATGGCGACAGTGCAGACCAGGTCACAGAAAAAGGCGGAAGAAGGTGAACCTATAAATGCTCATCCAGAAGAGATGAGGAAGGCGCAGGCTGAGGATAGGACACTCAAGCCATGTTTCAAGAAATTGCCCAAATGCCACACACCTCCAAGCAAGGGAGAGTACTTTATGAAGAACAAATTGATATACAGGAAGGCCGGAACTGGAACAAATGGTCACAACCAGCTGGTTCTTCCCGCTTCATATAGGGATAAAGTGATGGAACTAGGGCATGCGATTCCCTTCAGTGGTCACATGGGGATCAGCGCCACAGGACAGCGTATAGCTTGTCATTACTTCTGGCCAGGGATAACGGAGGATATAAAAAGATATGTCAAATCCTGTCCAGAATGTCAAAGGGTAGCTCCAAAGCATTGGACTGCTCCTGCAACTCTAGGGGAAATGCCCATAGTGGGAACACCTTTTGAGAGGGTTGCAGTGGATATTGTGGGACCTCTCACTCGGACCAAGAGGAGGAACAGTTACATCCTTACTCTGGTGGACACTTGTTCTATGTGGGGAGAGGCGGTAGCCCTGCCGTCAATTGATTCGAAACATGTAGCAGAGGCACTACTTACAATATTCATACGATTAGGATTCCCGCATCAAATCTTGACTGATAATTCCTCACAGTTCAAGGGGAAACTAACGGAAGAAGTTTTTAAGCTATTTCAAGCCAGACACTTTCAATGTAGTCCGTACCATCCACAAGGGAACGGCCAGGTAGAGAGGTTCAATGGGACTCTCATTTCTATCCCGAGGAAGCTGGCACATGAAAAACCGGATATCTGGGATCAATTTCTGCCCGCCGCGTTGTTTGCGTATCGGGAAGTACCACATAGTTCAACCGGGATGGCTCCCGCAACCCTGCTATTTGGGAGGCCCATAAAAGGTCCATTAGAAGCTTTATTAAGGACCTGGACAGATGAGAAAGCAGAAGAGACTGTTACCTCATCATATCAATATGTGAACGAGCTGACCACTCTTCTGAAAGCTGGATGGAAACTGGCAAATGATAATTTGAGACAAGCCAGGAAGAAACATGCAGCGTATTTTAATAGGAAAGCAAAGGTCAGAGAATTAGCTGTGGGAGAGAAGGTGCTTCTTCTACTTCCCGGCAGCAAGAATAAGTTACAAATTGGATGGCAAGGTCCATATACGGTTCTAGAGAAGGTGTCTAGAACAAATTATAAAATTGACAAAAAGGGGAAGGAGAAGGTATATCATGTAAACCTTTTAAAGAAGTATCTGGACAGACCACTCCAGGAAAGCACCCCCTTACTGACCTTTGCTATCGCAACTAAAATGAAAAAGGAACCACTCACCTCACATGAATATCCACTACATCCCTGTGAGACAGCCGCACAAGTAAAAGTCAGTAAGCATCTGACTAAAAATCAGAGGGAGAGAGTTCAACAGGTTCTGGAGGAACATACAGATGTATTAACAGATAAACCAGGACATACAAATTTGCTACAGTATGACATGAAGCTGGTAGACTCAAACCCAATCTGTATGAGAGCCTATTTTGTTCCGTTCGCTAAGGAGAAGGCATTGAAAGAGGAAATAGATTATTTGTTGAAAGAAGGGATTATTTCACACAGTGAATCTTCTTTTAGCTCCAGTGTAGTTTTGTTGAGGAAACCGTCTGGGGAACATAGACTGTGCATAGATTACAGGAAACTGAATGCTGTCACAGAAGGACAAGTGGATCCATTACCAGACACAAAACAGTTATTTGCCAGATTGAACAAGGCAAAATACTTTTCGAAGGTGGATCTTAGCAAAGGCTATTACCAGATTCCAGTGAAGCCTGAAGTTAGACCTTATTTAGCTTTTAGCACCTCGGAAGGACATTATGAATTCAACATGCTACCATTCGGATTGAAAAATGCTCCGAGTGTATTTTCTAGGATGATGCACAAATTGTTGGATCCCCTGAATAATCCATGTATCACGAATTTCATGGATGATATTCTCGTCGCCACAGAGACATTTGAAGAACACATTAACTCTCTGAAAATGTTATTTGATAGGCTCAGAGAAGCAAACTTAACTGCTAGACCAACAAAATGTTGTATTGGATGCAAAGAGTTGGAATTCTTGGGACATAGTGTATATCAGGGTAACATGACCCCTGACCCCAAGAACTTGGAAAAACTGCAGAGAGCACTGTTGCTGTCATTTTTGACGGAGTCATCTGTCAAGTTATTTGCTTATGTTTTTATCATAAGAATAATTGTGTCTTTACCTGCGATGTCAGGTTGATTAGGGGTTGTCTTCCCTTGTTTATTCATTCATTGTGTTTGACCTTTAGGGTCAAAGGTAGACAGTTCTGGCGTATGCCCATGGGCAGGTTTTTTTTTAAGCGGGAGTTGAGTTAGACTTCCGGCAAGCCGTGAAGTGTCCTGGTTTCTGAAGGGACGAGAGTCCATTGTGTTTTTCGGGAAAATCTTCGAAGTGACTGCGATGGCAGTTTTCCCTAGTGAATCTCTGTGCGTTGGAATGACAGCAGAGTTCCTTATTATGTTCTCTGGATTCGGTTACAGGTAATACCGACTTTTTCCATTACTATGCTTTCGGTGGCAGAACATGTTAGAAGATTGCCTAGTCTGTGAACTGCAGCTCACCGGTCCTCCATTTCAGAACTTATATGTTGTGCTCAAGGTAGCCATCCAAGACTATTAGTCTTTATATTGTCCAGAAATCCAGTGACGAAGATATATTGTGGGAACCGCAGATTGGCGGTATTTATGTCTACAATAAGCATTACTGCAGGGTTGATGGTAACCTGCTTATCAGAAGTACACAGCTGACGTCAGAACGAGGACTGTGTTTTCGGCTAATGTACTACAGTCTAATACAGTGCAATTGGCGGGGAATGCCAAGTTGCACCTATGTGTCAAAGTGATTAAGGTATCTGACGCGTTTAGTCAGTGATACCAGGGCGACGCCACGAACTGTCATTATTGAAGAACATTGTTTTGACCATGCACGAATATTCAAATGTTTACCAGCTTGTTGAATGCCTAATGTATACCTATCGATTTCCGGTCAGCATGACCTTGTTACACTGACTGTTCCTGTTAATACCATGTGTGTTCTCGTCAATAAATGTTTTGAAACGTGCCTGCAGTGTCCAAGCATCCTTGACTACTGCATGTGAGTGTATGGGTTGCAGGGTCTACATATATACGAGCCTAAACACATTCGCGCCTTCATTCGCACCCACACTCAGTTCATCATACGCTCGTTCTACACACCTAACAACATGTATACTGTCTTGGGCCAGTGATCACCTCAACAAGAGAAAAAATACAGTTACAAGCACCTATACCACAAACAAAAAAAGACGTGCGATCATTCGTGTCGTTATGTGGGTTTTACCAAAAATACATCAAAAATTTTAACTCTATATGTGCTCCTCTGACTGATCTGACTCGCAAGGGAAATCCAGATAAAATTGTTTGGTCCGCGCAATGTGAATTGGCATTTCAAGAGTTAAAGGAAAAACTCACTAGCAAGCCTTTTCTCAAATTGCCTGATTTGACTCAGGACTTTGTGGTGAGAACAGATGCAAGTAATGTCGGCCTGGGGGCGTCTCTGTTGCAAAGGTCCTCGTCACCCAATGGGGAACTGAACCCAGTCGCTTATGCAAGCCGCAAGTTGAATAAAGCGGAGCAATGATATTCCACAAGCGAAAAAGAATGTTTAGCGCTAATCTGGGCAATAAAAAAGTTCCAAATCTATCTGTATGGTAGGACTTTTGTGGTCCAGACGGATCACCAGCCCCTAGTGTTCTTATCTTAGGCCAAGCATGAAAATGCAAGATTGTTAAGATGGTCTTTATTGCTGCAACCTTATCAGTTTAATATTGAATATATCCCGGGGTCACAGAATGTCGGTGCAGATTTCCTCAGTAGGCACCCCTGTGATCAAAATTAGAGTAGTTGGCAGGCGTGAGGTTAATTTTATCTATGTGTATCACTGGTTTTGGAACTTCCATGAGTGCATGTTCTCAGGTGGTGAGATGTGTGGTGAAAAATACAGTGATACAACGTTAAAATATCTCCAATTATAAAGATAACGGGTAAAATAACATGTAGGGATAAAATTATACGTAAGATACGAGGATACATTCTCGCCTACGCCAGCGCTTTCTACCGCCATTCAAACTAACTAGTTGGAACATGCAGACTAAACGGTTTACCCTTTTGGACGGGAGGGAAATGGAGATAAAAGAAAAAAAAATTAAAATGACGGTCGGAACACGTGTTTGAATCTAAAAGGCAAAAAGACGCAATTTGTAGTTTAAAGGAAAAAATCACGACACTAGTTGACACAATGTAAGGAATTGGTAGAAAAACGACCTTAGCTCTTGTTAGAAACAGTCGTATCTTAGAGTTTTTACGGTAATTAGTTGTTTTGTTTGAATACAGCGGCAAACGCCGTGGACGAAGGTTCAAAAACAAATTTCAAAAACTAACCTTGAGAAAAGTAGGTTTTTCTTTAATAATAAAGTTATGAAAATAAAACCTAGCTAGTTTGATAGCCCATCTTAAGCTGACAAATAATATACTTTTAATTATACAGACGGACAGAAAACACGGAAGATATTGACGAAAGACCGTATTGTTCCAATCAGACTAGCGAACAGTTTTTTGTGCATACTTTCACTAAAGTTACATTTTGGCGTCCTTGAGACTAAAAATGCAAAACTCAAACTGCAGATGAACGAGGGGCAAAGTCGGAGGATAGCAGCTAAAAATAACTTAGTGGGGCATGTTTGTGTAGTTTTTTCATGTAGTTAGTCCAAAAAACAAGTGTAATTTTGGAAAAAATACTACATACTAGACTGAGACTGGACTGAAATTTGACTTTTAGTTTGAATATTTGCAAAAGTTAGAGGGGAAGTCCGCTGATTGGACAAAAGCATTCATATTATTGAGAAAGAGACGCACACTTGTGCCATTTGATAGAAGACTGTCCATTGACACAGTACGTTACTGCTAGAGGTGATTTCCAGGAATTATTATTAAAAATCAGGGTTAAAAAATCAGTGGGACGCCCTAATCTAGCCAGCAGCTCAGCTGAGTTTTGCTAGTACTAAGTAACTGTGTTCTCAATTCTGAATTGTGAGTTTCTGATCTGGCACTACGATTGTGCCAGATGCTTTTGTAGAAGTACAAAAGCGGGTGTCTGTACAGCCTAACATTTTACTCCAGCTACTGAGAGGAGTGGGCCACAAGAATTCTGTACTACATCGTCACAGGCCAGTTAAGTGCAAACCTGGCCTGCTGGAGATTCATAAACTATTTCCACCATCAAATAAAGAAATAAAATTTTGTTATATAAACATTAACATCAGTCCATATGTCAAGGACAATGAACTTTGTAGCCATAGATTGAGCATGATGCCGCCCCCCCCCCCCCCCAACTAAACATCCAGTGCTAGTTTTTCCCAAGACATTGCAGATATTATTAATATTAACCATTGTAATAATATACCTATGTACAAAATTTCATTTGATTATGCAATATATATATGCATTTCATTGATAAATACATATTATTTCATATGTTCTGACCAAAAGAAACAATTGGTTCAGGACTAATAAATTAAAAAAAAATTTTCAAACTTAAACTATAATAGCCAGAGTTAGTTCAGTGTATTATAGAGTTTATTATTATTATTAGACTTATTATTTACATGTGTGTGTCTGTGTATTTTATTACCTACACATTACATTTCAGTACCCTAGATTTTTAACGTAGCTAACATTCATTAAAGTAGAATAGGTCTGTTTGAGGTCGTAAGTGGTAGCAGAAAGGCCTTCTGTAACTCACATAAACTTTTATCTCAGGAGCCTTCACAGCTGACCTCATCCAGTACACTAGGTAACATAACAACCATACAATAACATCAAAACCCACTACAAGGCCAAGGTCTTAATGTATTAACCACTCGATTTGTAGATTGGTATATGACGTTTGCTTTTTGGTGGGTCCTTAGTGATGACGTAGATTGGTAAATAACTTCTAATGGAGGACCAACGCCTTGTCAATGGTCAGACACATTATTGTACAGTCCTGTTTTATATTATAGCTTCACAAGGAAGCCTATGCTAGGACTGGTATTAAGGAATGAGGTATAATATTCAACCTTACGTGGACGTGGAAGTAATACACCGTAAAAACCTGAGTTAAAACCTTCCATTGTCACCGCAGTGACAGCAGTTATTCTGGACCACAGAAATCCAGCATTGAAATATTAGTTGACGTTAATCTGCATGTATTATGAACAAATTCGATGACCTGATGACTGGACGTAGAACCTCATTTTACCATTTAATCATCATTGGAAAATAAACCTCTGTTTGATTTTTAAAAACACCTCAGCTTTTATGGTCCGTTAAAGTAGAGGTTGGCTGTTGCAGGTTGTTCTTCCTTTTTGAACCAGTGAGAAAAACAGGGACGATTAAGTGTTACTACACACTCACGTTTTGGCATTCGCGTCTTATCACTGTACTTTCATCAGTGATATAAACAAAATTGGGAAGAACTTTACCGCTATTGGTGGACATTTTAATACGACTCTAACGGTTGTTGAAAGTATGACATGGAAGCGGTACGGGATCTTTACACTATGTCTTTGAGGCATTCAATTATTTTCTCATGATGGATTCTGTCAAAAGCCTTCTTATAGTCAATGAAGCACATATACATACTTTTTTGGACCTTTGTATATTTTTCTGCTAATATTCTTAGGCAAAATATTGCCTCTCTTGTTCCACTGTTCAGTCTAAAACCAAACTGTTCTTCTTGGATTTCGCTGTCTACTTTACTTTTTATTCTTTCCTGTATGACTTTGAGCAGTATCTTAATTGCATGACTCATCAGGCTGATTGTTCTGAAGTCTGAACATTCTGTTGCATTTGGTTTTTTGGGCAATGTTATAAAAACTGATGTCTTCATGTCGTGTGGTATATATCCAGTATTGTATATATCGTTGCATATTTCTGTGATTGTATCTATACCAAAGCTCTCCAGAGCTTCTATCCTTTCAATGTTTATGTTATCCATGCCTGCTGATCTTCCTGAACTTTACATAGAAACGAACAAAGAATTAAGAAGAGTATCGAATGAGACATTATTTACTAGCTTACAAGGAAGGCAGAAGAAGCCACAGTGAACGGAAGCATGATGTGCATGTAGAAGAGTGTTAAGCAGCTAAAAGGGAAACACAAGCAGGTAGTGGTCATATTGAACAAGAATGAAGAATTATATGGCATAATAAACGAACAAACAAAGAGATAGGATAAACATATCGAGGAACTTCTTAATAGACTATCTACCCAATATGACACAGGCATCTAGCCGGCAGAAGGTAAATAAATAATACACACATAATAGAATTGTGATGTTTAGTTTTCTGTCGCTAACTGCAACACGGAGTGGGGTCGGAGTGGCTCAGCGGTATGGGTCCGACTCGTATTCAAGAGGTACCGGGTTCGAATCCAGTTGATGGATTATAATTTACTGAAATATTTGTTTCAGAACCTGTGGTCCTAATTACGTCATTCCCCCCCCCCCCCCCCCCCCCCCTTTCCTGTTGCATGTGTAGTGAGATGGGATGCCTAGCCTTCTCGGATAAGGGCGAAAAAATAGGAGGTCCCGTGTGCAAGTTGCGCACGTTAAGAATCCCACGGCAGTTGTAAAGAGTAGACTTAACAAGCTGCAGCCCAGGCAAAATTTAAAAATTAGGAAACCTACCCACCACAAAAAATATTTTTATAGAATGTGTGATTCCTATACATTATATACACACATCGGGATTCTCGCCGGTGCTACGGAGTTCGTGCACTGCGCTGAGATCCTCCTTGTGTGATCTAAGTGAGGAGATGGGAGCACTGATAGCGGTGTCTGTGTGCAATGAAGATAGTCGATATAAAACCAAACCAAACTGCCACGCTCTCCTAGGGGTTAATTCTGGCGTGATTATTTTCAACACAAACATTCGCCAATTAATACGTTTATAAAAAATAGATCAACGCAGGGTGCACAGATACAGTACACATTTAATTTAATCCGCTATGACTTTTTCATGGACATCAAAAGGCCAACAGCAATGGGACAGTACAAATTTTACTATTATACGTTTGTGGTCACTAGATACTCAACACATTCTATTTAAGTCAGTCGTAATTCATTATCGTCCTTGTGATCCAAAACGATGGATACTCTTAACATTTTCCCAATATAACCTATGAAATATATAAACGGACGTTAGCGACATCGTCTCAAAACACAGCTATCTAGGCCGGCTACACCACAGAGAACCAACGGGCTGATCACCCGTTTGCCAGTCACTTCGATTACGGAAACAACGGCAGATGGATTGATTTGCCGTTGCCCTAAAGACGCCATTAGGCGTGATGGGAAACAATGGCAAAGAAAACCTATCTGCTGTTGCCCTAAGACGCCACTAGGCGTAATGGCCACTGACTGCTTTGACGGTCGGTGGCTAAGGATGGAAGAAGAAGAAGAAGACACCACAGAGAACTCACAACGCAGCCATCCGGCCGACTACACCAAACGGACTCTTCGTTGTACTGCGAGAGCACTCACGTCATAATTATTACGCGTAACGACGCGCTAAGCAATGTCCTTTTGAGCACCACAAAGTTCAAGATAATGGACGCTTTGTGGTGTGCAAAAAGAGGTCCAACAAGTATGTTTCAGGCACTGATGAGAAAACTAGACAACAGACAAACAACAGAAGTGAGATACTTACCGGGGAATCGGACCAAGGACCTTTCGAACGGAAACGCTGCCTACCTGCGGAAGCAATTCGCACTATCCTGTCAACCAACCAGGCACCACAAAAATAGTACTTCGTGGACAGGGGTCATTTACGCAATTGTCTGGGCCCCACGTGATCAGAATTTCAGTGTGTCCGCGATGCTTCTTGTCACCGCTTCTCTTCTTACTGGATTTTGATTGGGTTATGAAAATAACTACATCAACTATTACAAATTAATTTCAGTGGGGGACCGAAGACGCAGCAAAAGTGATGAATGCAGTCATCGATTCATAGCTTGACTGCTTGCGTCAGGGTTAACTAACAAGAGCTGACCAAGACCCTACTCCACCTCCACGAGGTGGTACTGGAAACAGGCTGCATCACTGCAGTCTGGCTGAGAGAGTAGGGATCGAAGAGGGAAGGCAAACCCAGTCCTCAAAAAATGCCGTGCGGAAGTCGGATGTGTCGGCCGAAAGGCGCAAATATCGCAGCTTCGATGTAAACGGACACAACGCAACCAACGTCCTTTTCAGAACGAACGAGGAAGAAGACGAATCTACAAATCCTAGAAATATCTTCAATATATGTCTCAGACTTAAGGGTCTTTTATATTTGGACATGCGCCCTAATATAACCGGCTAGGTTGAACGGGACGCGCCACGCCAAAACGAGGCAAAATTTTATTATTATTTTTTTTTTAATCGAAAAATCCACAGATAAAAGACCAACTTAAAAAATAAAAAACCTGAGAATAAGCTGAATAGATGATCGCTATGCTGCATTTGTTGAAATGTTGCTATAATGTTGTTACTATATGGTATTTTGGCATCACTGATGTTTGACGTTACTACTGATACGTCTGTTATTGGTCAACCATTGATAATTACTCATTTAATAGTTTAATGGCTATTTATGGTCATGCGTGACTATAATCACGCCTACTGTTCTCCTACCGTGTTAAATGTTGTAGTGAGTGTGCGTGGTGCATTCACACGCCACAGATACACACATCAGAGGCATGGAATGGTGTAACGGCAGGTGTACTGTTAATAACGTTTATTTACACCACAACACGTTCATGAAATACACAGAATACACAGTCACAATTAAGTACAAGTCATAGCAATACAATAATACAGTACTCCAGTCACATCTCCACTTCTCATAATCATTAGCGCCATATAATCTTACTACTGGATCCTCTCAGCAACGGTCGGCATCCCCGTGCTAATGTAATAAATACCTCAAATATGCCTCATCAAAGACGCTCTCAACATTGGCGCTCTAATGTAAATAATAAATGGCCTCTCCAGCGATGCTTCCAACATCAGCATTATAATAACTAGACAATGGATCCTTTTTCCCAGCAACGGTTTATCCTCCCCGTGCTGGCAATAATAAATTCCTCAAATATGCCTCATCAAAGACGCTCTCAACCTTGGCGCTTTAATGTATGTGTGGATCCTCTCAATGATAACGATGGCCTCTCAAATATGCTTCATCAAAGACGCTCTCAACCTTGGCGCTTTAATGTATGTGTGGATCCTCTCAATGATAACGATGGCCTCTCAAATATGCTTCATCAAAGACGCTCTCAACCTTGGCGCTTTAATGTATGTGTGGATCCTCTCAATGATAACGATGGCCTCTCAAATATGCTTCATCAAAGACGCTCTCAACCTTGGCGCTTTAATGTATGTGTGGATCCTCTCAATGATAACGATTGCCTCCTCAAATATCATATAGATCCGGTTAGCCAACGGACATCATCCTCGTCGTGCTAACTACATCAATGGTGAATACTTTCGGCAATTTCTCGCAAGACTGCACTCCCTGGCAATCTGCAGTAATCTCGCCTTCACTCATCTTGACATTTATATATTCAAACAAATGTCCTGGATCCTTACCTCATCAAAAATACTCACAAACACAATTCTCCAATAAATTCAGAAATTATAGGCCTACACAAATAATATGGCCTTTATAACTTTTGCACTGCGCAGGCATACTCGAAACACACACTGTAGGACCGACCTCTCCCGTCGGTACCCAAAACAGAATGCCCTTAGTTCACACACTAGACCCGCCAAAAAAGACACGAGACTCGGTTGTTTAAAAAACACAACTCAGTCTCGATAATTGCATGGGCTAGTCACACGAGCTTACTCACAGCTCAAGACAGTTCACCGAAAAAAACATCTCCGCGATTTGAACTGACCAGTGTTCGCCACTTGGAAACTTCTCGATCACACGAGGGAATTCCCCTAATACAATTTTAACTTAACATCAGCTTAACCAAGCAACATAACCCGTAATCGAATCTATTTGCTTAACATTTACAAGATCACCTCCCCTTGCTAATATTTACTCTGTAACAAATGTGTAGACACATGCAAACGTCATTGCAGTAATTTAGACAAAGGTGGAGGACGGACAGCCATCATCATCATAATCATCAGAAACATCTTCATCATCATCATCATGTTCATTATTTCCAGCTCCCCAAGGAGCGTAGATCTTCAGTAAAGTTACGCCAAGTTCTCATTTACTGCGCCACCAGCTAAAGATATTTCTGTCTTCCTCATCTGGTTCATGTTTTTCTCCAGTTTTCTTTTCCATGAGTTTTTTTTTCTATCTTATTCTACCTCTCTTACTCTGTGGATTCCAGTGCAAGAACTGCCTTGTCGTGCTATAAACAGATTTTTCTCATTATGTGGCCTATCCAACCCGATTCTGTAGAATCTCTAAGCTATATTAACGCCAACAACAATATGGATACATCCGAACGGACAATGATATCAAAATAAGAATTCACAAGGATAGGGCAACTTTTATTGTATTCTTTATTCATTAAACTGTCAACTCCCAAAGGAGCATAGGCCTCCCACAAACTTATGCCAAGTCTTACTGTCCCGTGCCATCTGCTAGAGATCTTTCCATGTCTGTCTCCAGTTCTCTTCTCCATGTGTTCTTTGGTTTTCCTCCCCTTCTCTTACCATAGGGATTCCAGAACAAAGGATGGTCCATCCCTGAGGGATTAATTAAGTCACAAAAAACGCGACGATCCCACATGGACTCCATTTGAAAGGCTATCGTCGATGTTTGTACAAGACTGGAGTCATCCCTTTCAATTCGTCAGAACAATAGACTCGCAATATTGGAGGTAAGGATAAAGCACGAATATGTCCAGACAGACGGTCGAATTGAGCCGAGTCATAGTCTGATAACGACGTCTGAATTACGTGGGACAAGCAAGTCAGATAATGCCCAATCTGGGAAGACATTTTGAAGTGTGATATATGTAACTTTACTAAATAATATTCGGATATTTCCAGCCCAATTTTAAAAAGTATTGATTTGAAATTTTGCCGTAGATGTCAAGCAAATTATTTCATCATATAGTTGCCATAACTAAAATTTTCAAATAAGATTGGCTGGCATTTTTAGGCGCGAATAACAATTGCGTGGATTGGGCGTTTGTCCCAACCGCCCGGAAAATCGGGGGCATGAAATCTAAGATATATAATGTAGAACAATTTTGACACACGAGACTGCATTCCGGAAATCGACACCAGTAGACAGCTCAGACCTTGCTACAGGAAAGAATAGAGTTGGACTATGAATTTATTACGAACGGAAACATGTATTAGAGCATCTTTTACCCACTGGAAAAGAACACTCGCCAAAATTAATACAGACCCGGACTCCTACAGAAAACTACACACAAAATCACAGAGGAATTCTGAAATAAGAAAAATCCCAGACGTGTGTTCGAGGCAAATCGTATTAACTTGCCGAGACTATTTATCTGAGCAGGAAGTCTAAAGATTCTCAATTTTATTGAGGTGAGTGTACATTGTTTTATACTTTGAACTTTATATGTGAATACTTGACTAGTGGTGTTAAAGATTCTTATGAGGCTGGCAACTTCAACATGTGAAAATGATACATTCAGGAATCACCACAGCAAACGCTAGTGATTGCTTCATGCTAAGTCTCACAAAGAACCAAACGCAGAAGTAACCCTAGACTCCGAATAGAGCACAGAGTGAGTGATGATTACATCAACATGTGTATAGTTGTGTATTATCATTTGTTACATGGATGTAAACATTATACGTTGCTTCAGGCACAAGCCATTTTCCGCTGTCCAGTCACAAATTTTCATTAGATTAACTGAAAAAATTGTGATTTTTTCATCACACCCCCTGAGTTAGATAATATACGCTTAGGAGGAGTAAAAAATCTGAGAAAAGGAATCGGTTCACGGACAGCGGGAGATAAGTGACTGATTAATATCAGGCACACAAATATTTAGAAGCGGAACTTGTGCTTTTATTCCCTCTAAAAGATGGTGGTACGGATCGGAGAGATCAGTTGCGGTACTACTTTACGAACGATACCAGCTGTCCTACTAGTCTGTGTTTCTAAGCCTGAGATCGACACTTGAAGATCCTTGCCTGGACCAGGAGCGGTAACTTATAGACATTTGGAAACGTGCCCTCGACACAAAGACGAATTGACGGAACCAGCAGCACCAGCAATTCAGGAATTTGGAAAGATAAGTCATAGTTCTAGCAAGACAGAACAACAGACTTTATTTCTAAAACTGAAAGCCAGTCAATGATGATAACTATCTGTAAAAAATACTAGTTTATATTTATTTACATTTATTCCAAAAGCGTTTTATCATTACATTTTTTTAACAATATGTTGATTTTGCTTAATCCATAGTCGAGTTAATTATTACAGAGCGTAATGCACATGTGTGAGTCCTGATTTTAATATATAGTTCCATCTACACCTGAAGAGCCACTAACTATAATAATAATAACAATAATAATAATAATAAGAGGAATCTCGCTGGATTAAACCAGCTGGGGGCTTAACGAGCTATCGAATTATAAGAGAACCCAATCTTTCACAAAAGTTGACGGCAGATACTAGAGTTAACATTGCTAAGACACAATCAGCATTGTTCTCGCTTTTCTGAATATCTTGTTAAAATACCCTTGAGGTAGAAGCGTCATTATCCTTCTACCTACAACTCTGCCAAGAGTAATCTTGTGCGAAGGTAGACACCTCTGCAGACTCAAATTAGTTACTCTCGAAGTTGTGGAAACTGTTGAACCACTACTGCAGAGATAAGGGGAGGCAATCCGTGACTCTCAGAAACATACATGATTTCAAAATCGACAAGCGTGAAGATATGACCTTTCACAAAATGGGTGCTTGAGCATAGTCTTCCCTATACATTTTTCAAGGTGGTGCGGAGTAATGTTTTTGCGCCGCCTCCTAAAGGGGGCCGTACTGTATTGTTCGGTGATGAGAGTATAATTTTGTACCATTGAGTTGCATCACATGATAATTTACCCGCTTTTTAAAAAATTTCGGCCCACAATGAAGATGACTACGGTGCTACCACACCACTCGCAGCGCCCAACAGCTGGCTCTTCGTGGGCAGAACAGACAATTCAAAATGTTCAAGATCAGACTAAGAATCAGCCATTGCAGACTGAAATACCATCTGCACAACAAACTAAAAATGGGGCAGAGAGATATAGTGCACAAGTGGAGAGGATACACAAGCGGAGAGGATACACAAGTGGAGAGGATACACAAGTGGAGAGGATACACAAGTGGAGAGGATACACAAGTGGAGAGGATACACAAGTGGAGAGGATACACAAGCAGTACAAGACGTTCTCTATAATTCTCGGTTCAATGAGAGAAGTTAAGGTGGCGGCATGGCCTTCTCCAACACAGTTAAGGGAAAAACTGGATGGTGACGAGAGAAGTCCGAGACCGAATGCCAGCTTTATAAGACAGGTAGATGTGGTTATATGAGGGCGAACGAAGATGATTAATAGAATAATAAATTAATAAGGAGTTGGCGTTGGATAGGACACAAACGTCTGGCAATCCGTGTTTTTTGGAAAACTCAGGGAAAGAGAGATATAAGGATACCACTAAAGACACGTAGGAGGGAACTGAAGAAAGACCTGAAAGAAACTTTTTTTTAAAGATACTGAAATATCTAGAATGAAAGACACAAACAGGAAGACTTGGCGTGAATTTGCTGAAGGACTGTGCTCCGTATGGGGCTGAAGAGTAATAAATAAATACATATTCAATGGGGGCTCGTGTGTTATACTGGCCAGAAATTGGAACACAGAATAGTAGTACTGTAGCCAACCAGGCATATCGTAGATTGCGGATAAAAATTGAGGATTGGATATAGGGCTGGCTACCCCAGCTTATAAACAGTTGAAGCCATAGAAAACAACCACCTTATTTACGTAGTGGCTCCTCTTCTACCACGGGGTGTCAGAGATATATATATATATATATATATATATATATATATATATATATATATATATAGAGAGAGAGAGAGAGAGAGAGAGCCATGCTATCCTATCAACCGTCTTTCTTTTGGTCTGGTGTGACGGAAATTGGTTGTGTCCTTTTACTTTTCCTTCTTTCATTCTTACTTTCTCCAATTATTTCTTCATTTTTTGCACATAAACCTGCCCCATCGCCGCACTTAGATTTGTTAACCTCTGTTCATACTGCGATAGTGTTATTTCACGGCTAACGGACCATTCTTTAATATTAATTATAATCGCATAAGTTGCTAAATCAGACTGACTTCCCACTGTAACCATGAAAATGTCAGTCAAGGCGCATTGTCTCCTACAAACGCGTTAAGGCACTAAGGCGGATAATACAAAAGGAAGACCAGATGCTGCCTGGGGATAATGTCTGAATGTAACGATATGTCGCGACGTATCCTTCTGGGGGAACAAGAAAAGTACGGGTGATAATTGCTTAATCACTTCCGTTCAGACATTGTCTATGTAACTATTACAGAGAAACCCGTCTGGGTAGACAAATTAGCGAGGACACAATCTGCAAGCGAGGGTACAAATCGTAATTGAAAGGTTACTGAAAACACGCAGGGGAAAGTAAATAACTGACACCCCGATCCACTACATTCTAGTTCATGGATTGAATAATATGAGAGTCAGAAATAAACATTTATTCCGATTGAAAGTTTTGTCGGAAACGCCAGGTAGAAGCGTGGGCAAGAAAACTGCAATATAACCTAGAAAATTCGGAGGTTAAAAGACACTGAATTCCAGAATCGTCAAAGTAGACAGCTCGGACTGAAGCCAGGAAAAGAATACAGTTAGGATTCTGGCCTTATCGGACCGGACAAAACACGTATCGTAATTCCTTCTGAACTTTACAGCAAGGAGAACCTTAAATACGGAAACCGGACTCATACAGTACCTACTCACAGAGGAATTCTAACTAAAAATAATACCCCTAACGTGTGTTCGAGGCATCTTTATTAAGTTGCCAAGACTATTCTACTGAGCAAAAAGTTTAGACATCCCAATTGTTGTGTTTGTGGCACGAATCGAAGAGAAGATTTGAGGTAATACTCTACGATACCAGTTGTACTACTATTATGTGGCTCAAAGCTTGTGATCGACACTGAAAACCTACGTTCCACGGGTGGTGAAGACGCCTGCCTTGACCAGAAGATGTTACCCCTTGAACTTATCTAGAGACGTGCTCTTGCCACAGAGACGAATTGACGGAACCAGCAGAATCAATACTTCACCGTTTTGGCAGCTAAGTGACATTTCTAGCAGGCCAAATACAGACGAACTTTGTTTTTTCTTTTCAGCATTACGCTTCTAACGCCGACATCTTTTCTAGAAAGATAACATCCATTTTATTAATCACCGGCTCCTATTTATTTACATTTGTTCAAAAGTAATTGATCATTAAATTTGTTATATGTTGTTTTACAAATTCATAGTTGATTTAGTTATTACAGAGAGAAGTGCACTCGCATGATTCAGTATCTTTAATCTATATAGAGCCAGAAAGAAGAATTTTACTGTTAATTCAGTTGAGGGCTTGTATGAGCTAAATTAAATTGTATATAATACCTCTTCACAAAAGGCGGCGGGCAGATAAAAGTTGACATTGTTAAGATACATTCAACATTGTTCTTAACTTCTGAAATATCTTGTGAAGACTTCGCCAAGTAAAGTTTTGTCGGAAAAGCCAGGTAGAAGCGTGGGCAAGAAAACTGCAATATAACCTAGCAAATTCGGAGGTTAAAAGACACTGAATTCCAGAATCGTCAAAGTAGACAGCTCGGACTGAAGCCAGGAAAAGAATACAGTTAGGATTCTGGCCTTATCGGACCGGACCTTCTATCTGCATCTCTGCCAAGAGTCATCTTGTGCGAAGGTAGATACATTTGAAGACCCACATTAGATACTCTAGGTTATGGCCATTGTTGGACCATCACTGCAGAGAAAAGGGGAGGAAACCCGTGAAACCTGGTTCCAATCTAGTCCTCGGACCTTCAGAGATTGTCATATGTTGTCCGCAGCGAACTCTGGGTCCTTCTGGAGGTCTGGATCCCTGGCTGTTGGTTTCCCATATTTGTCATGGTAGCTTATCTTCTCAGATCTGCAGGGGTTAAGTTTTGAGGCTACGACGTATCACCTAGTTGCGCACCATGTCTCTTTTTGTTACTTTAACCACCTTTCTCGGATAGCTCATTTATGAGATTTGCAGTTGGCTCCACAATAAATAAATAACACGCTTCAACAACACATGAATAAGTAAACCAAAGCAAGTTGTTCATAAAAATCAACTTAGCCATCCAAGAGGAAGGCATAAATAGGATAAACAGGACATCAAATGCTAAATATATTCTTCACTACTTTATGGTACAGAAATATGGACAATGAACAAGAAGTTGAAAGAAAGAATTGAGACCCTTGAGAAGTGGATATATAGAAGAATGGAGCACGACTCATGAAAAAAGACGAAAACAAATAAAGAGGTCCTAGAAAACTTGGGAATGAAAAGAGAATTAACAAAGAAGATGAAAATTAAACAGCTAAATATTTATGCAGTGAAAAATGAGATAACACCGTACTGAAGACCTTAACAGAAGGAAGAGTTGAAGACAAACGTGCAAGAGGAAGACAGCGCTATAAGTGGGAAGATAACATCAAGTGATGGAAACAAAGAGTCTATCAGAGTGCACCATCAAGACCGGAGCCTGAAGACGTTGGAGATACGCTGCAGCCAACCTTCGTTGTGGAGATGGCAGATGATGATGATGATGATGATGATGATGATGATGATGATGATGATGATGATGATGATGATGATGATGATGATGATGATGATGATGATGATGATGATGATAGTGACCAGGCCAAGACAGCTTTGCGAGAATTTGTTAAGATCTATACACGAATGAAGCCGAAGGCTAATTGATCATTATATTCAGTGTGTGAACCTACAAAACGAAGAGTAAAAACCAGGAAAGCGCGACGAAGAGACTCCATCAAAGAAGTTAAAAAAAAAAAATACGGGAATCCTCTTAATGACAGATGAAATAAATGGAAATGTGTGATTCCCTGCTTCACTAATGAGGTGGCCAGAAGGGGGTCATTGACGTGATTAATGCGTTGATAGTCCTGTTTACGATCAAGTACTCAACAAGCACACAACATGTTTGACAGTGAACTTTTCCTCAGGGTCAATCCAGAGTTGCGTGCAGCAGGCTCATTTACTGAAAAAACGTGCTTTGATGGAGAATATAGCTGCAAGTATGGACGTCACTGCACAAATAATCTGTTCCTAGAGTTCAATACATTATTAGCTATGTAATGTTATTCTCGGTTAAGTCTTAGACCTAGAAATATGAAATATGAGGGTTTTAGATTAATTAACTTCACTACGCATCCTTGAAATTGTTCATCGGTTCTTAGTATGAGCGTTCATGGTCCGTAAGTCCGTATGGTTCTCTTCAGTTCGTGCGAGCATAAAGCCTCAAAAACTCTGCATCCAACCTAGTCCTAGCCTCTCTTTATTTTCAATTTTACCGTTTTCTTTTGGCAGAGTTGTTAGACCGCTTGCTTCTTGCGGCAAAGTTACTGGGTTTGAAACCAGGTAGCGTCACTTTTCAGTCCGCTCAGCAGTAAAAGAGAAGGAACACTTGACTCTGTTTCTGAGTAAGGAGAGGCAAATGCAGTGATGAAGGAAACTTGTCACCCCCACCTCACAAAGTTAAGCTCTGTTATAAGTTAAGTGTTAGACACTTCACACCCATAAGTATGTAACTTCACACCCATAAGTATGTAACTTCACACCCATAAGTATGTAACTTCACACCCATAGGTATGTAACTTCACACCCACAAGTATGTAACTCAACACCCATAGGTATGTAACTTCACACCCATAAGTATGTAACTTCGTACCCATAAGCATGTAATTTCTGTGACGGTATTGCCTCCCCTGCTTTGCAGTTGTGGTCCAACAGTGGCCAAAACTCAAGAGTATCTAATATGGGCTTCAAAGGTCCCAACATTCGCACAAGATTACTCTTGGCAGATATGTAAATAAAAGAAACAAAACGCTTCTAACTCCAGGGAGTCTTCACAAGTTATTCAGAATAAGCGAGAACAATACTGCTTTGGCTGAGTATGTTAACTCTGTAATTCTGCCGACACTTTTGTGAAGGATTTAAGCACTTATTAATTTCAGCTCGTTCAAGCCCCCACCTCTGATTTACTCAGTGGTATTCTATTATTCTAGTATAGCTCTATTTAGAGAGTGTGTAGTAAATTGACTGAGACAAACATGCAGTAACTATAAAATGAATAAATCGAAGTTAAATCTGTATAATTACAAATAATAAAATTTAATAATCACTTAAGTTTTAACAGTTGAAAAATAATTTGAATAGTTATGGATCAAGAAAAGTTATCACCACGGTCGTTATGGATTGTGAAATGTTACAAGAAGTTCAAGTGGCAGCATAGATTTGAACTTAGTTGCCAATGACGGTTCTGCTCCTTCTTATGGGTTGGTTTTTTTCACACTACTCACGCTCGTCTATTGTCAAGGTTGTCGGGTGCAGCTCGTTTCCCACAAAAGTCAAGGAGAGTCTACCACGTGGGTCCTTCGTCTTAAAGCTTAGGCCACTGTTCCCTTCTTGTTCCAGAGATAGTACTTTCTGCTGGTACCACCAATAAACCAATCCTGGCTCACAGACTTTTTGCTCAGATGAATAAAAGAGACTTGAATCGGCCTCTTACACGCTACTGGGGTGTCGTTAATTTAATAAGTTCCCTTTCTGACTTCGTGTGTGGTCCTTCAGTCCCGGTTTCCTTTTTTAATATGAAAGAGATTTCCTGGGCTAGGAAAGTTCGTCCAAAATTATACAATAAAAGGTGTCCGGTATGTTAAGAAGGAATTCTGAATTATAATTCTTCAGTCTAGCAAGGTCTGGAATAGTGAAACAGCTTGAGAAAATGGTCAAATTATATTCACGGCCTTCTTACGCAATTGTTATGCGCGCCTCAAATGATCAGCCATCTGATTTGAATATGTTGCATGACTCAGCTAATGCAAAATTTCAAACATTATTTTTCCGAAAATGAGTTGTAAACATCCGCTATTCCTCGGGTACAAACTTACGAACATGTTGATAACCTCATAAAACAACGTGTTCCCAATGTAACAATCATTACTTTATCAGAAAGTAATCTCTTATCTGTGTCTGTCCATCAGTTGTCTCCCAGTATTCCAAACTTTGGTGATGCGCATACCCGCGTCTTATCAATGATTAAGCACTGCGCTGAGGCGATTGACGTGTACAGATGTCCGCTGCGCCCACGATAGCCAACATGGTTAGGTCGCTGCCACTCCTTGCAACGCAGGGAGAAATGGATAACAACCAGACATGTCTACTTATCCTTGAGAAGGGCGTAAGAAGGAAAATACATAATATCTGCTACACATAGCAGAAAAAGACAGAAAGAAAGTGCGACAAATGAAAGCACACAGTACCACAAATGTACCGATACTGCAAGTGTGAAACAAAGACCGAGGATGATCGCCCCATTTTGTGACAACTTCACACCCATAAGTATGTAACTTCACACCCATAAGTTGTGAACGACTAGAACGCATTCAAAATGAAGGGATGCGTATAATCGTGTGCTGAGAATCCCGTTGTGACAATGAGGTACATGCTTGGAGTGCTGTCGATTAGATCCAGATATGCGATGACCCAGGCAAAAGCCGATATGCGAGTAATCGCAGACAAATGGCACCCCTTGCATGGAAACATAGCTGGCGTCAAGGGAGTAAGAATAAAGAGGGGGATGTCATGAATGGCACAGGCAGAAATAACGACCAAGCAGGTGACCACAGTTTAAAATATATTCAAAGGGGAAGAGTGGAGTAAGTCAGATGAGAACTGGATTCACTATCAGCAAGTCATCATCAGCCTTGGCAGAGAGTGTAGAACTTCGGGCAATGGAAAAGCGAAAATGGAAATTAATCAACTGATACTTGATCATGCCGGGGGATAATGATGCAATTGTGTATACTGATAGGTCTGTGACCTGTGGTCAGAAATCTGCTAGGGCAAAGGGCAGAATCGTCGCCGAACATAGCGGTGCGTACAAGATAGCAACTTCCAGCATGAGAATGAAGGAAGAGGCAGCTACTGCAGCCTTAAGATGGCTAACTGAAACTTCAGTAACAAAGGCAGTCATTATGTCAGATTCTCAGTCCATGCTTCGAAAGGTTCAAAATGGTTGGCTAATGCATGAATGGAAAACCTCCATCGAAGCTTCGAATCTGCAGAAGCTGGTGTGGATCTACTGTCCTGGTCACGCAGGCGTACGCGGTAATGAGAGAGCTGACAGACTAGCATCAAGAGCCCCAACAGTGGGGACACTGGATATGGATAAGTGAGAGATACAGAGAACAATTAATGATCACCTGTTAGAGAATGACAATGCAATAGATGAATCATCAGTGTTAAGACTGTTGGAATTTGGCATCAAACGTCAGGCTAGCAGAGACGGACGTATGAGAGGATGCATCCGTCGTGTTTATAACCAGCGAGCTACAGGAACAGTTAGCATTCACACTCTTCTACATATACAGAGGGAGACAGAGCATCTATGGGTTTGCCTGGAGTACAATGATATCGATTCTGTTCAACAATAACAAAAACAATAACACCATAGTATGTAACTTCGTACCCACATGTTTGTAACTTCACACCCATAAGTATGTAACTTCACACCCATAATTATGTAACTTCACACCCATAGGTATGTAACTTCACACCCATAAATATGTAACTTCGTACCCAAAAGTATGTAACTTCACATCCATAAGTATGTAACTTGGCACCTAAAAGTATGTAACTTCACATCCATAATAATGTAACTTCACAGCCATAAGTATGTAACTTCACACAAACAAATATGTACCTTCACACCCATAAGTATGTAACTTCACACCAATAATTATGTAACTTCACACTTATAAATATGTAACTTTGTACATATAAGTATGTAACTTCACACCCATAATTATGAAACTTCACACCCATAAGTATGTAACTTCTCACCCATAAATATGTAACTTCACACCCATAAATATGTAACTTCACACCAATAAGTATGTAACGTCACATCCATAAGTATATAACTTTACACTCATAATTATGTAACTTCACACTTATAAAAATGTAACTTTCTCCCCATAAGTGTGTAACTTCACACCCATAATTATCTAACTTCACACACATAAGTATGTAACTTCACAACTATAAATATGTAATTTCAAACCCACAAGTTTGTAACTTCACACCCATAATTAAGTAACTTTACACCCATAAGTATGCAACTTCACTCCCATAAGTATGACTTCACACATATAAGTATGTAACTTCACACTCATAATTATGTAACTTCACATCCGTAAGTATGTAACTTCGTACCCATAAATATGTAACTTCACACCCATAAATATGTAACTTTACACCCATAAGTTTGTAACTGTGTGACAGTATTGCCTCCCCTGCTTTGCAGTAGTGGTCCAACAGTGACCAAAACTCAAGAGTATCTAATATGGGCTTCAAAGGTGTCTACCTTTGCACAAGATTACTTTTGGCAGATATGTAGATTGAAGGTTAATGACGCTTCTACCACAAAGATAGTATTCACGAGAAATTCAGATGAACGAAAACATTGCTGCTTAGGCTTAGCACGTTAATTCTAGAATCTGCCGACAACTTTTGTGAAGGATTAAGCAATGGTTTATGTCAGCTCGTTTAAGCCCCCACCTCTGATTAACTCAGGGGAATTCTTATTATTCTGGTATAGCTCAATTTTGAGCGTGTGTAGTAAATTGACTGAGACAAATATGCAGTAACTTTAAAATGAATAAATCGAAGTTAAATTTGTAAAATTACAAATAACAAAATTTAATAATCACTTAAGTTTTAACAGTTTGAAAATAATTGAATAGTTTAGAAGAAAAGTTTCATCATTGATGGTTAATAGAGACGATGAAAAAAAAAATTCACTTTGGCAGCTTATATGTAGAACTTAGCTGCCAATGACGGTTCTGCTTCTTCTGATGGGTTGGTTCTTTTTTACACTGCTCCCGCTCGTCGCTGGTCAAGGTTGTCGTGTGTAGCTCGTTTCCAGAAATGTCAAGGAGAGTCTATAAATGTGGTCCTTCGTCTTAACGCGTAGGCCACTTGTCCCTTCTTGTTCCAGAGATAGTACTTTCTGCTGGTACCACCAATAACTATGATAAAGAATAGAAACGAAACGCTCTCCTGAGTATTGCGTTTCCCGACACCTACTTAAGTGTCCTCTTTCTTCTATTCTACCATCCCATTTATCTCAGAATTTACCCGCAATGAGAATTAAATTTAATTCCTCGGGATAAAACTTTCTTTTACATTTAAATTGAATAGCTTTCGCTTTACATTACATTTAAATGAAAAGGTTAAAAGTACAGATAGAATATGTTTACATTTACATTTCCATTGATTGAAAAGTGTTCACAATATAAATTGAATATGCTTTCATTTATGCTTACACTAATTTGAAGAGTTTGAAACTTCCATTAATTTTAAAGTGCATATGTTGACATCGACATTTACACTGGTTTGAAACTCTAAGTATTATACTTAGAATATGCATCATTTCTTTCATCTTTCCCTCCATGCTCCGTATAGAACCTGGGACTCTTTATGCATTTAGTTCTCTTTAAGAAACTAGCAATACAGCAGTCCCCAGCCCGTGCAGTGGGGGTTCATGAATCATAGTTCTATACGCTGAGGTTGCCAGTCTCAAATGACTGGGACATCCATTAGCGATTTTCACATATTAAAATTCACATGGTAATATACATATATATGTTAGTTCACATGTTAGTAATAAAATATAGAATGTTAAACCACAACTTACACAAATCCTGGCTCACAGACTTTTTGCCTAGATGAGTAAAAGGCACTGGCAGTTGCCTTATTACACGTGTACTTGGGGTCGTTAATTTGAACTTTAATACCCTTTCTGACTCCTTGTGTTTCTTTCAGTTTCCTCAGACAGTGGCTTTCCTTATTAAAATTATAGAGATTTCCTGGGCTTTTTTTGTAAGTCCTTAGAAATACTCAAATAAAAGGTGTCCGGTCTGATAAATGAACATTCTAAATTCTAACTGGCACGTCTGGTGTCTTTGGCAAGCGTGAATCTCACACTGAAAAAAAAAACACTGAAATGTGTCAGGTTATATTCACTGTCTTACCCCACCTTGTTTGTTATGGAACTCAAATGATCAGCCAATATGATTTGAATATTTTGCATGACTCATCTAGTGCAAAATTTCAAACATTACTTTTCTGAAAATTGGCTGTAAACATATGATTGCCGGCACGCGCACTTACAGACATATCGGTAACCTCTCATGACAATGTGTGTAAGATGTAACAAATTATTACTTTCGCTAAAGTAATGTCTTTGTAACAAGGTGACCCGGAAACGATTATGTCATGCTTGACTGTGCAGAATGTGGATCACAGACGATTAATCTCTTATCTGCTGCTCACCCGGGCCTAATCTTAGCAAAGCTTTACCGCACCCTGGCAAACGCGATGTATTATCACCAACAAGGAGTGTCAGATGTTTGAACAAACAACCTCTCTGCTTCATGGCAAACAGAAAGAAAAGGGTGCGACTCGGAAACAAAATCGCAATGAAATCAGTACAAAAATATAACTGATACTGCCGTAATGAAAGAAAGATCGAAAAAGGACGCACCAAAATCCATCTTGTGATAAACTTCCCATCCATAAGTTTGTAACTTCGTACCCAAAAGTATGTAACTTCACACCCATAAATATGTAACTGCACACACATAAGTATGTAACTTCACACCATAAGTATGTAACTTCACACCCATAAGTATGTAACTTCACACCCATAAATATGTAACTTCACACCCTGTTAAGGGATAGAGAAAATGTCCGTATTCTTTTGTTGTCTAGGGTCCATTGGGGTTAATAAAGATGTGAAAGTTCATTTATCTTGATTTGGTTTATATTGTTGAATATTATGGAAGCCACCCTTCGTATCTAAACCTTTTCATGTCAAAACTTCAAATACTGAATAAGGTTATCAACTGTCTGAACGAACCTTGATTGATTGGATAAACTTCTGGGCTTAGACGATTTGGCAACAGTTTAATAATCAGTAAGTACAAATTCACGACGTCACAATTACGAATATAGCATGAATGCTCCCTCTCTGTTTTACAGTCTTGCTTTATCTTGATTCGATTTTCATACAGTGTCATTCAACTTTTCCATTATTTATACCTTTATAATATCATTCATTATTTGCATTTTTCATAGGGGTATTTAGCGTCCCGGCATAACAAACGTTCACTATATTTTTCCATTAACATCGGGGGAATTAAGCGTCCCGGTACATCAAATATTCACACATCATATTTATATCAATCCATTGACTTCGGGGTATGTAAGCGTCCCGGTATAACAATTATTCACTTTATTCATTTTTAATAATCCTTTTGACCTCGGGGAATGGGGCGTCCCGGTATAACGAATGTTCAATTATATTTACTCATATAATTTGATTATAACCCATTTCTTTCTCCTGGGAGGGTATCATCCCGTATTAACTTCATTTACAATTCCGGCATCATCTTATGCCTGTCATTAAAAGCATATAGCTTACCAACATCCTCTGAATATTTGTTGAATACACAATCTTGTACAATGGCTGACACACAAGCCATTTAGACACAGCTTGACACTATGGCGTAACATCCAACTCTGTTCTATTACGTCATACCTAGATACTCATCTCACAGCGACCGCTTTCGTGTATCTCTTGCATTCAGTTGAGATACGATATGGTGTGACAAAAATCCGGTACTAATAATAAGTTGCCGCGATAAAAATCACATCATGAAGTAGCCTCAACATTACCGCTCACGCTCCACAGCGTTTACTTCAGGAAACGCGCAAGATCCTGCAGGGTACAACTACAAGCAACCTTACGTACAGATACAACATACAGACAAGCAATCCAATGAGAAGCATCAGGCATTAAGACAGATATACATAAAAATTGTGAAGAAGAGCAATAATCAAATCAACAAATTTGCAATACAGTTTGAGTCCATATATCCGGACGAAATATCAAGTCCATAAGATATAATATGATGTCCAAACAAACTGGAACCGTACCCGGATACAAAGTTCCATATGGGATACATCAGTCATGGTGAGCTGCAAATCGTGACAACAAGTCAGCTAACCAGTTGTCCTCACCGCGTATATGTTTAATTTCAAACGAAAACTGTTGGAGTAGCAGAAACCATTTGTATATACGTGAGTTTTTAAACGCCTTCGGTTTCATCGACGTCAAAGGATGATGATCAACTTCAACGTAAAACTTTCTTCCGAGCAGATATCGAGACAGTTTTGAGATCGTCCACACAAGAGCAAGGAGATCTCTTTCACCCGCCGAGTACTTCTTTTCAGCTACAGACAACTTCCGGCTCACAAAGAAGCAAGGATAGAGTACACCGTCGACAAGTTGCATCAAACTGTCACCGATTCCCATCTGAGAAGCGTCTGTGCGAATAAAGAATGGTTCATGGATATTTGGCAGAATCCAAATAGGATGATTCGCGAATAGTATTTTAATCTTATCCAATGCTACCTGACAAGTATCTGACCACAGTACCTTAAGAGGAGCACCTTTGCGCGTCAACTCCGAAAGAGGACCAGAGATAGAAGAAAAGTCTGGAATAAATTTATGGTAATAATTAATTAACCCTAACAGACTTCGGACCTCTTTCTTATTTTTCGGTATCTGAATGTTCACAATTTTATTTACAAGACTATCAGAAGGATAGAGTCGATGATTACCGATTCTATGACCCAGGAAAGAAATTTCCTGAAAACCTCTCTGTACCTTCGAAGGTCTAACTGTCAAATGATGTTTCCTTAGCTGTTCCAACAAAGAAATGAAACCTACAATATGTTCTTCCCATGTGTTATGGAATAAACAAATGTCATCTATATATGTGATGACATCGGGTCTATTGCCAACTAAACGGCGCATCATGCGAACAAATGTCGCAGGTGCATTCACCAACCCGAAACACATATAATTCCATTCAAATAAACCTCTTGGTGTGGAAAACGCTGTCAAATGTCTAGAATTTTCGGACAACGGAATTTGCCAGTATCCCTTTGCACAATTTAGTTTAGTAAAGAATGTAGCGTTAGCCAGCTGTGGAAGGTCTTCCAAGATTGGAATAGGCTCAGCATCTGTAACTGTAAGTTGATTTTGTTTCCTAAAATCAATACAGATGCGTAGAGATCCATCCGGTTTCTTCACGAATACCATTGGAGAAGAATACGAAGATGACGAATGAGAAATAATACCCATTCTAAGCATATCCGAAATTTCCTTATCTACCTTATCTCTGAAGTGAAGAGGGATGGGATATGGTCTGATTTTAATAGGAAAAGAATCCGTGATCACGATCTCGTGCGATATTAAGTCAGTATGACCTGGATGTTCTGAAAATACGTCAGAGAAAGAACGTAAAACATCACGGATCTGAATTTGTTCAGAATGCGAAAGTGAAGGAAAAATAGGCACATCTTGCCACGTCTCATAAGCAGAAATAGAAGGCAAAGTAAATTCCAAAGGAATATCAGATGTGGCATCCTCAGACTGAACAACAGCACATGAGGATCGATGAACCTCATCCAAGACATCTACCAATTCAGATGGTCTTGGAGTGTATAATTTTAACATATTAAGATGATAAGTTTTAAATTTGCCTCTGATCTCAATTGAATAATCAACATCCGTGATCTTTTTCACCACTTTGTATGTATATCTGTCTTAATGCCTGATGCTTTTCATTGGATTGCTTGTCTGTATGTTGTATCTGTACGTAAGGTTGCTTGTAGTTGTACCCTGCAGGATCTTGCGCGTTTCCTGAAGTAAACGCTGTGGAGCGTGAGGGGTAATGTTGAGGCTACTTCTTGATGTAATAAAGATGTAGTTGAAGGTGGAGTCCCCGTAGACGAGCCTACCAGTTATTTCTCCTCTGTTAAGGGATAGAGAAATTGCCCGAATTCTTTTGTTGTCTAGGGTCCATTGATGTTAATAAAGATGTGAAAGTTCATTTATCTTGATTTGGTTTATATTGTTGAATATTATGGAAGCCACGCTTCGTATCTAAACTTTTTCATGTCTAAACTTCAAATACTGAATAAGGTTATCAACTGTCTGAACGAACCTTGATTGATTGGATAAACTTCTGAGCTTAGACAATTTGGCAACAGTTTAATAATCAGTAAGTACAAATTCACGACGTCACAATTACGAATATGGCATGAATGCTCCCTCTCTGTTTTACAGTCTTGGTTTATCTTGATTCGATTTTCATACAGTGTCATTCAACTTTTCCATTATTTATACCTTTATAATATCATTCATTATTTGCATTTTTCATCGGGGTATTTAGCGTAACGGCATAACAAAAGTGCACTATATTTTTCAATTAACATCGGGGGAATTAAGCGTCCCGGTACATCAAATATTCACACATCATATTTATATCAATCCATTGACTTCGGGGTATGTAAGCGTCCCGGTATAACAATTATTCACTTTATTCATTTTTAATAATCCTTTTGACCTCGGGGAATGGGGCGTCCCGGTATAACGAATGTTCAATTATATTTACTCATATAATTTGATTATAAACCATTTCTTTCTCCTGGGAAGTATCATCCCGTATTAACTTCATTTACAATTCCGGCATCATTTTATGCCTGTCATTAAAAGCATATAGCTTACCAACATCCTCTGAATATTTGTTGAATACACAATCTTGTACAATGGCTGACACACAAGCCATTTAGACACAGCTTGACACTATGGCGTCACATCCAACTCTGCTCTATTACGTCATACCTAGATACTCATCTCACAGCGACCGCTTTCGTGTATCTCTTGCATTCAGTTGAGGTACGATATGGTGTGACAAAAATCCGGTACTAATAATAAGTTGCCGCGATAAAAATCACATCATGAAGTAGCCTCAACACCATCACAAATATGTATTTTCGCACCCATAAATATGTAACTTCACACCTATAAATATGTAACTTCACATCCATAAATATGTAACTTCACACCCATAAGTATATAACTTCACACTCATACGTATGTAACTTCACACCTATAAGACTGTATTGACTATAAAGCTATCTGTACCATGTTGCCTTTTTTCCTCTCTGCACGACTTTCTTGGAGATTTAATTCTTTTTGTCTCTGAGTCTACATTTTTACCTATTCTCACGGGAAGCCCAGCTCGCCGTCTTACCCGCTATCATGCGCAGTGCGCGACAAATGTAACTCTGTCTCTGCGAGCAAGTAACCCGCCACAACTTTCTGCTGCATGTCCTGACGTCAGTACTAATTCTCCTGTGGTCATTTCATTCCTTTCCATTCCATTTCAACTGTATTGGATCTTTGTAGTCAAACGTAATCATGACTTACTGTTAATGCACCATGTCTAAAACTAAAAGACCTGTGTGCCCTTTGAATGGATGTACAATTTAGCTTTCACTGTGCGAAGCGAGCTATTTCCGTATTTTCCCGAAAATGCACCATGAAAGTATTGCAAGGCGTGCTTTCAATATAGATTTCACGATTCAATGTACACTTTTCCCTATTTTCCCGGAAAGCTGGCGTGATTTTTAAACTGTTGATTACAGCACATTTCACTTAGACAGTTAATCATATGAGAATGAGCACAACAAAAAGATGAAAAAAAAAAAAAAACAGAAAATGAAAAGATCATGAAATAATGATAAAGATTATTCTGTGGTGAGATATACGTGGCCAAAATGACTGTAAAAAGGCTCTTACGCCAAAGACAGCAGGGGATATGAAATTATAATGTTTCTTCTAGATGAGTTGCCAGATAAAGCTAATGAGTCTCATCAGGACCAGGTTGTTCATTAAGCACATTAAGCGCATGCTTAATGCACAGGGTTACCAGGGTATGATGGTACTGTCTCTATTGCTCCGCAGTAGTGATCAAACAGAGGCCAAACTTAGTATAATGAGGAGTGTCTCCAATGTATTAACCCTCCCTTAAGATTACTCTTGGCAGAGATAAAAATAGAACATAGATGCTTCTTTTTAATGGAGCCTCGCATGATTTTAAAGAAAGCAAGCTTAAAAACAAAGATCACTTAACTGTCATGAACTTATTATTCTCCGCCTTTTCTGTGAGGTAATATATTTTCGCTTGTATTCTCTGAGCCCCCAGTTGAAGATGATTCAGCAAAATATGAATCTAATAACTCTATCTGGTTATTTATTTAGAACAACATGAGTCATACAGGTGCAGACATACACTTCATTCAATTGTGGTTAAAATAATTATAGCTTTACAATTATAAATTAAACAAGTTTAATAATCCCTCATTAACAACGTAAAATAAATAAAGTTGTTTACAAAATAAAAGAAGCGATAAAGTTTTTCATCATCGAATTATTTAACCGGAAGTGGAAATTTTGGAAAAATTTGAAATTTTCTTTGGTTGCGCTGTTAGGGTATTTAGCTTCCGATGTGAGGATGGTTGGCGTCCGCTTCAGTCGCTGTTGCTTCCCGCAGGTGCCTTGGACTGTCCTTCTCTGCAATAGTCAAGTCTGGTGGCCGTAGCACGTCTCGTGCATTAAGGCTGAGGTAACTACAAGGACTGATGTGTGTGTGACAGTGGCTAGGTGTACCTCACACCCCGGACCCGTGCACTAAGAAAATTTATAAAAGATCGTTTGACAGGGGTTGCAATTATTGGTTGCTTGCAACCCTCTCAGCAGCAGACTTAACAATTCAAGCAACCCAAAGGCTTATGCAGATCAACATTTACTTCTACCGAACAGAACCGAACACCAAACAAACAATCAAACAAACACCCAGTCAGTGTTCATAGACTGTCTGAAAAACAATAAATAAAACAATGTCTAAGTGAACATCAATAGCATGGATAATAACACTTACCATACAGAAAACATGCGCCCACCTGATATCATCAACTATCTCACACACTCATGCGTGTCGTCCAATGCGACTAGTATGGTGTTGTGCATGAGGCTGGCAATCGCACCGGGTAACATAGGTTGCTACCGAAACCACTACTGCAAGAGCACCTGAATGCTTCATGCTGAGACAAACCACACCGGTGGCCCCATGCTCCCTCAGGAGCGGAGAAGAGAAATATACATCTCCAAGTACGCTAACGTGCTCTCACAAACCATGTTCACATAACAATAATAATCAACTGGACATAAAATAATATTCTTCAATACATGTACAACAAATAATCTCAATAATGAGAATTAACTACTACCTCTCAACCGACCCACATCAATACTCGTCCCTGCACTCCTCTGAACATGTCGTAAGTGACGACTGGTGCGCCTGGTTACAAGCGTGTCATATATGACCCCTGATGAGATTGGGAACTCATCACATGAAACACATTATTACAGAAACAACCACTGTAATAGCATAAAAATGCTTCTGTTGACTTGTGGTGGACACCAGCCGCATTGGTGTTTCCATGCTCCCCCAGGAGCAAACAGAGAAACACCTGTCTCAACTTGCCTTACGCAACCAAGGAGTGGCTCTCATCTCACCAGAAATCTAAATGACTATTCTCCCTTCAAAGTAACCACTAAAGATAAACAGTAGAATAATCAATCATCGTGAAATACGCTCAATACTTTTACATTAAAGAAATAAAATATAATTATTCTCGACTTAAACCAAACTGGAACTAAATACACAGCGTGTCACCTGGCGTAACATTTACCACGCGGTGCGTGTTATTCCGACTCGCTGGCGTTGCTTTTTATCACCACGAGGCTGCTATCTTGCTATCGTTAATCTTATCTAAATTCCAGTGAAATAGCCTTACACTATATCTGCCTTTCTGAAGAATGAAATAATCGCTCTTAAACTTTCACATCTATCTATCTACCTATTTATCTCATTAAACATTAAAATAGCCACATCGATATAATTTCAGAATCCTAGAAAACTAATGCTAATTTAAATTAACTCACGTGCTCAGGGCATTTACAGCTTGGCTCTGTCTAAGCTCGTCTGTTCTCTTCTGGGCGGCTCTCTCAACAATAGACCAGTTTCGCCGCTTGCTACCCCTTTTATAAGCCCTGGCCTAACCATTCAACTTACTGCGCGCTACGCGTATTAATCTGCGTCACACGCGATTATTGCTCTAGAATGCATGAAAACACAGATTTACACAACTAGAGCAAAAACACAACTAATGTGTAGGCGTTATTATGGCCTTGTAATAAATCTGCTTGAAGATAACGGGGTGAACAGGCACTAAACCACAGAGACAATATGGCTGACCAGATGGGTGAACCACGGAGACAATATGGCTGACAAGATGCCGCCAGCGCCGAGAACGACCGATCTCAAGATGGCACTGTCACATATTCCCCGCCTGATTTTGTTGTCGTCCCGACATCTACACTAAATCAGGCACCTCAGTCATATTCCCCAAATCTGGAGGATCACCTTTTCCTTCACTTCGTCTCAGGTCGTTGCCGGTGACTCTAATGATCGGACTCGCTCTGTCTGTTCGTTGGATGATATATGGACCCCCTGTCATTGTGGGAGCACGAACTACAACGTACTCGTCTTCTGACCACATATCACGAATCTCGGATCTCACAGCGTTGTGCATCCTCTTCTTCACCAATTCTCCGACCTGTAGTGGAGTAGAACACGACAGCTTGTCACATCTCTCTTTCCGGACTGCTGCAAAACTCTGCAACGGTGGCTCTGCTCTTACGTGCGCCCCTCGTAGCCTGGAAACGTGTCCTTATACGAGTTTTAGATGAGTCTCCTCCTCTAAATGTCGACCACTTTTCCTGGCGCCCTTATGGTGACAGTTGCCACGGCCATCTCTTGGCTTGCACTGTGACGGCAATCTAGATGTGTTGGTACGCCTAGAGAGGGCGCTCTTTGATGGACAAACCGATATCAAATGGTCCGGGGACTTACAATGGAAACATCGCTTAGGAAGCGGGCCCTGGGGACACTTGGCTGCCATGTGGTTCGAAAGGTCTCCACAGTTGAAGCATCTTATTTTCCTAGGCTTCCTCAGTGCCTTGGGTCGCCTCCCGCTACCCTTACGTCCCTGGACGCCTTTGACTTTCTTCCCTGCAATAAGCGCCTCACACTCCGGTCGACCACCAACCATCTTTATCTTTGAGTCATTCTGCTCCCCTTCTGTAACCTGACTCCCAGCCGCAGAGGGGTCTAGTTTAACGCCTGTGGACATCGATTCTGTACGTGGCCTAGTTCTCTGCATCTAAAACAACGAACTGTCCTGGTACGTCTCCCCAGCTCCTGAGACATCGCATCAATTTTAGCCTCTAATTGAGCCACCTGTGCTCTCAGCCGCTCTACTTCTGCGTTTAATGCATGCGTATCTGACACAGTCTCTGTTCTTGCCACTTCAACACTGGCAACACCAGCCCCCAAAGCTGCTTCGACACTGGCAACACCAGCCCCAGAAGTGGGTTCAGTCTCCAAAAACCGTAGGGCATAGTCCCTCACCGACGTGAACGATGCTGTAGGCTCCTTGATGATCAGTTCCTTTGCAAGCTTTCTTAGTAGGTCATCTCTCAGACAAGCAGCAAACTGGTCACGAAGAAAGGATGGCGCCAAAGGAGTGACGTTGTTCTGCTTTTGTGCCCTTACAACACTTTCAAACACCTCGTGAATGCGATGGGAGAATTCCCAAAGAGACTCTCTTGCACCTTGCCGGGTAGAGTAGAACGCGGCCATTACTTCTGGGATGCTCCGACGCTCCCCATACACCCTAAGAATGGAATGTAGCATTGCTTCTGGGTCACCGTCATCAGCCTGAATCCTCAGCTCCCTGCGGACACTTGGGGTCACACTGTCAAGGATAACATCTGCCTGGTCCTTTTTACTCATCATCCCTACTCTCCAGGCAGCTCTCACCTCTCTGACATTTTCCTCGGCCGTAGGACCCGTGCGCTCCCCAAAGCACCGCACTCTCTTGTGAGTAGGTACCACGATGTACTGTACTCGTTCTTGTTGACGATCCAGCCCTACTACAGGGTCATCCACCTCAGCCACATCTTCGTTATCAGTTCTACTAGCAGCACGTGTGTTGCGTGCCGCCATCTTGTTGCTAGTAGAGTTGACTAGAAATCTTGACAAACTGGATGATCCCGTCCCTCGCTTTGCACTGAACTGGGTGTTCTACTGTTTCGGCTGTTGCTGCTCTGATTGCTGAAGAGTTGCTTCACTGCGTGCTGTCTGTCAATCCTGCCGACGACGCCACTTGTGACAGGGCGCTAGGTGTGCCTCACACCCAAGACCCGTGCACTAAGAAAATTTATAAAGGATCGTTTGACAGGGGTTGCAATTATTGGTTGCTTGCAACCCTCTCAGCAGCAGACTTAACAATTCAAGCAACCCAAAGCCTTATGCAGATCAACATTTAATTCTACCGAACAGAACCGAACACCAAACAAACAATCAAACAAACACCCAGTCAGTGTTCATAGACTGTCTGAAAAACAATAAATAAAACAATGTCTAAGTGAACATCTATAGCATGGATAATAACACTTACCATACAGAAAACATGCGCCCACCTGATATCATCAACTATCTCACACACTCATGCGTGTCGTCCAATGCGACTAGTATGGTGTTGTGCATGAGGCTGGCAATTGCACCGGGTAACATAGGTTGCTACCGAAACCACTACTGCAAGAGCACCTGAATGCTTCATGCTGAGACAAACCACACCGGTGGCCCCATGCTCCCTCAGGAGCGGAGAAGAGAAATATACATCTCCAAGTACGCCCACGTTCTCTCACAAACCATGTTCACATAACAATAATAATCAACTGGACATAAAATAATATTCTTCAATACATGTACAACAAATAATCTCAATAATGAGAATTAACTACTACCTCTCAACCGACCCACATCAATACTCGTCCCTGCACTCCTCTGAACATGTCGTAAGTGACGACTGGTGCGCCTGGCCACAAGCGTGTCATATATGACCCCTGATGAGATTGGGAACTCATCACATGAAACACATTATTACAGAAACAACCACTGTAATAGCATAAAAATGCTTCTGTTGACTTGTGGTGGACACCAGCCGCATTGGTGTTTCCATGCTCCCCCAGGAGCAAACAGAGAAACACCTGTCTCAACTTGCCTTACGCAACCAAGGAGTGGCTCTCATCTCACCAGAAATCTAAATGACTATTCTCCCTTCAAAGTAACCACTAAAGATAAACAGTAGAATAATCAATCATCGTGAAATACGCTCAATACTTTTACATTAAAGAAATAAAATATAATTATTCTCGACTTAAACCAAACTGGAACTAAATACACAGCGTGTCACCTGGCGTAACATTTACCACGCGGTGCGTGTTATTCCGACTCGCTGGCGTTGCTTTTTATCACCACGAGGCTGCTATCTTGCTATCGTTAATCTTATCTAAATTCCAGTGAAATAGCCTCACATTATATCTGCCTTTCTGAAGAATGAAATAATCGCTCTTAAACTTTCATATCTATCTATCTACCTATTTATCTCATTAAACATTAAAATAGCCACATCGATATAATTTCAGAATCCTAGAAAACTAATGCTAATTTAAATTAACTCACGTGCTCAAGGCATTTACAGCTTGGCTCTGTCTAAGCTCGTCTGTTCTCTTCTGGGCGGCTCTCTCAACAATAGACCAGTTTCGCCGCTTGCTACCCCTTTTATAAGCCCTGGCCTAACCACTCAACTTACTGCGCGCTACGTGTATTAATCTGCGTCACACGCGATTATTGCTCTAGAATGCATGAAAACACAGATTTACACAACTAGAGCAAAAACACAACTAATGTGTAGGCGTTATTATGGCCTTGTAATAAATCTGCTTGAAGATAACGGGGTGAACAGGCACTAAACCACAGAGACAATATGGCTGACCAGATGGGTGAACCACGGAGACAATATGGCTGACAAGATGCCGCCAGCGCCGAGAACGACCGGTCTCAAGATGGCACTGTCACATATATATATATATATATATATATATATATATATATATATATATATATATATATATATATATATATATATATATATATATACATACATACACAAACAAATGAAACTTACTGTAAGTGCTTGTAAAATAAATATATACTCCATGATATCATCATCCACTGCCTGCTCTCTATGGAGCCTGGGGCCACCTCTGCTGTTGGTTTCTTGTGATGAAACACTCATGAAGCAGTCACGAGCTCTTGTAGTGGTGGTTCATGTGTCAGGTTATTTGTAGCAATGAGGTTGCCTGCCTCAGGTGCAATAGTCCATCTACAAGCAATTTATACATGTCAAAATGCAAATATAAAATGTACATATTACAACTTACCTCGAGGTTGTTTTTTTCGGATGAGCACGGACGTTTTGTAGGTGTCTGACTAATGCACTTGAAGATGGATCCTAAAGCATAAGGTGTAACGTGATGTCTCTTGGGTTACTCTCTTCTAATCCTATAATTCACTTCCAGTCCTATGGTCTGTCCTATATTTGGGTCCAAATTTTCCGTGTTCCTGGCTGTCTATGATTTCTTCCTGATGAAACTTGAATTCAGTGAAGTAGCCATACAGCGCTGTAGAATAATAGAGACATTTTAGCCTACACACCTAGGTTGCTACTTAGAGGAGAATTCCAATCAGGAGCAGTCTATCTTAACATTTCAAACGTCAAACCAGTTGGGAATAAGTGTCTGAGAAAATAACCAGGAGAGAGCGGTGGGTGAGAGGTGTGACAAGATGTGATAAGACAATCTTGAACGATGAACGTGAAAACAACGAATACTTGAAGAATTAGCACGTAAAAGGAATGGCAGAGTAATAATACCGGATAGGTGTGAAGACCAGAAAAAGGGAACGAATGTATTTCGTGACACTGGGGCACCATGGACATAAGACATATTCAAATTAATTCAATCAATAAATCTATACTCTTTAGCTCCCCAAGGGGTATAGGCCTGCAACAAACACATGTTGTCCTCCTGTCACGTGCTTTCCATGTCTTCCTCACCATTTTCACCTCTGTATCTAGCTCTCTTTTCCATGTGTTTTTTGGTCTACCTATGCCTCTTTCCCGGTGGATTCCAGAACAAGGACTGCCTTGTAATGCTTTCAACAGGTTTCCTCAATGTGTGTCCTATCCATCACCAGCATCTTCTTCTCAGCTCTTGTTCCACTGGCACTTGTCTGGTTCTTGTCATCAATTCCACATTGCTGACCTTTCAATTAATTATTGATAATAAAATGGAACAAATTACACGTAACTACTTCGATCTATATATTCCGGTACGTTGATATGTAATTATGATGACACTGGTATTTTCTACTTTTTTGTCTTAGCTGTTCACGTGACCAAGGTCCAATCCTGGGATATCTGTAAATGCAGGCCAACGGCGCTGAGTGAGAAAATGTAAAGTTTGGAAATTTTACAAGAATAAAAATGTAAAATTTGTTACTGTTTGTAAAATTATTGAGCACAGTCATGGATTTCGCATTCAGTAAATTGATAAAAAAGAAAATGTTTAAAACAAAAGTTTATTATAATGGCTAAAGACTTTCATAAATGGATTCTTGCGTAGAACAGAAGGATTTAAATGGTATGAAAAATCACTAATGTGGAACTAATGATAAGAACCAGACAAGCGCCGGTGGAACAAGAAATGACAAGAAGGCGCTTGAGATGAATAGGACACATATTGTGGAAACATGTTGATAGCATTACAAGGCAATCCTTGTTCTGGAATCTCCAGGGTAAGAGTAGTTGAGGAAGACCAAAAAAGACACGGAGAAGACAACTGGAAAGAGACACGAAAAGGATGAAAAAGACGAGGCAAGACCTGGAGATACGGCACGATACCAGACGACTTGGCATACTTTTGTTGAATCCGTATGTCTCTTGGGAAGCTGAAGCACGAGGATTATGATTTTGATGATGATGTTGATGATGATAGTGATGATGGTGATGGTTATAATGATGATGATGATGACAAAGATGATGAATGTGATCATTTATTAATTATGATTGTTATTTGAATTCAAATAATAAAAACGTATTTCCCGTCTAAATAATGCCGTTTTCATTAGTATTATACGTTGTGGAGGGGGTTGTCTACACATGTTGCGGGGGCCCAAGGCCCGCTATAACCCGTGCCAAAACATCTCTCTGAGCGTTGTTTTAAGTCTATCATGAAATAAAATTACGACACAGGGTGGAAAATAATTGTGGAGTCAAAGAGTTAAACCTGCACTGGGTCTCATCTAGCCAAATCAGTCTCTCTGAAGCGTTTTTTACAGTCTATCATGAAATAAAATTACGACACAGGGTGGAAAATAATTGTGGAGTCAAAGAGTTAAACCTGCACTGGGTCTCATCTAGCCAAATCAGTCTAGTCAATTATACAGCGCCGAAGAATCGCGCCGGCTGCTTGTGCCAGTAAAAACATTATCATCAGGTGAAGGCCCGGAGCTGGGATTGTACTGTGCCTCAACATTTGAAAGAGTTCGATAGGCAGAGCGGTAAAAGCGCTTACTTCTCGCAAACGAAGTTACCACCTTCTGGGATATAAACCTACTATCGACACGCTTAAAGTCTAACCAACTGTAAATGGGTACATGACTGCTTGTGGTAAAATGGGATGTTATAAATATTTATAGGGGACTAGTGTACTGACTGAGATCAGCTGTGAAGGTATCTGTATCTAATAATGTGGAGTATTACAGATAACCTTACTTGCTACCACATATATATATATATATCTCAGTCAGACCTATTCTGAAATATTGTGATGACTACGTTGAATGTCTAGGGTTATGAAAATGATGAAGTGTAAGTCACAACAACAACAGACAGATAAACAATTTAATTTATTTCACAGTACTTTACAACACTGTGACACTCACACACAAGTAACACTCTATAAGACTATCTTAAAAGAGTCAGTTTGAAAAGTCAAATATATATATATATGTATTAATTTCTTTACATAGAGATATCCTGATTCAACTACACAGTGAACCAGGAATCACAATCAATATTCTTACAAGTAGTATGTACACAGTTTATCAATTTAATCTTGTTATTGACATATTTTATTATTCTTATCTTATGTGTGTAAGTGTGAAGTAGTAATATGAGTTAATACTGGTTTTGTTTTTCAAGCTAGAGTGTTGTTTGTCATCATGACTTCAAGTGTCTTATCATTGGGAAAGGTTCACAGTTCCTGTCAATTTAAACAGTTTATATTCCCTCTTTATTTACTGTCAATTTTAGAGGGGGGGCACATAATGTTGAGCTCCATGGCCACACTTTCTTAACTTTCGTGATGACTGCAGTAAAAGACTCCTCTGCTCGATTACTTCAATGAGTTCTGGAGCCACCTCACTGGTCGCTATCTGGACCCAGTAGTATGCTATCAGCCTCAGGATTCAGTAACTCAGGCCAAATGCTGCCTCAATGACTTTTGACCATCGTCCCTGAAACAAGAAGGTTATACCTCCTATTTCAAAACTAAGTCATAATCAATTTCCACAATGAGCACAATACATAACAAACACTTGTGTTCAGTGCTGTAGGCCACTGCTAGCTTCATCTGAAACAAATTACACCAGTATACTCCTTCCTAATGGTTACTACGCCTCTGCCATTCCAGCATTATTTCTTCCTAGTCCATAAGATAGGTGTCAGTGTACTGTTTGGCAATCCCATGCAGTTTTACTTTTCCGACACCTCCTATTCAGGTTGGAGCAATATTTAGGCTTTTCTCAAGTTGGCCACTGAACTACACACATATATATAGACATAAATCATCAATTCACATTCAATTTTCATTAAAAAGATATCAAATATTTCAGCTTACCACAATTCAATGGAAATAATAAACAGTTTCGTTGACTGGCAATGAATAGGCACAAATTCCGATCTGCCTCTTGTCCCAGGCTTTTATTTTAGAAAAAAATATGCACTGGTGCTCAACGCACTGTTCTTAGTAGGTTTATTACAAGATGTGGCAAGGAACAGACGCTCTGAACTGACTATATTGGCAGATCTAACCAATCATGCCATGTCTACACATCTTTTCAAAAAAGTACCCCTTCTATTCGTTTCCCATAACAACAAAAAACTAGTATTTGCAGTCCAACTAATCGTGTTTAGTCTTACATCTCATTCCCGCCAATCAAATAGGAGTTAACATGGTAGGCTATTTCCGTAACGTAATGTTTTTCAAACACGTTATAAAAAAATCTTATGAGCAGAAATGATTTCATGCTGTCAGGCACCCCCACTATTGTATTTTCGCCATAATTATTTTATTAACAGACTAAAGGCGTAACACATAACATATTCTTGGCTAGCAAGTCCTGCCGTACAATAATATATAAGTTAAAGCGAGCTACATGGTGGCGTTCAAAATATGTGTTTTCCAAAGATAGTCGTATATTTGTTTTTTTCCACGCGTTCACTTCTTTGTCATAGGGTGTCTTCTGTACTTTCAGGAGCTTAGATGTAATTCAGTAGAATTTCATATTTCCTAATAAGCATTTTTCATGTTTTTAAACCTGATTCTTGTAGTAGTAGTAGTGTTTTTCTGACACTGTTTATTTGAAAAAAAAGTTAGTGCTGGCCTTACACGTGGGATTGGCGTTACTATTAATCGCGCGACGCGTGTAGTGTTGCATGCTTCCTGCCTTCAGTCGTCCCTCTCTCTCTCCTACTTTCATCTGTCTTTTAGTTACGCCGTGTATAAAATGGAATGAATGAAATATTAAATCTAGGTCATTGATCAGCTTGCGTATCTCAAGGTTTTTCTTAGAAAGGCAGTACACGTTTCATTGAAGAAAGCGTGTAGTGATACAGTAGGCTTTTACTATCAACGTGAAAGCGTTACAATTTGCAGACGAAGCAGAAAACAAGGGGGATTTCGAGTACAGTCATTGTGACAGCACTGTTCTTTACCATTCTTCTTTCCTTTTATTAAATTTATTTGTCAGGCTTTACATTTTCCTGATAATTTATATATGTGGATTAGAATATTTCACGACACTGCTCTTGACTAAGGAAAGGAAAGGCAGCGAGAAAGATACCTGGTCACCCCCACTTCATAATAAAAAACGTGGACCTAAAATAGCGAAGTCTGTAACATTTCACTATCCTACGGCAGTTTCAACTATAGGACAACATAAAACTGTTTTCTCCCATTTGAGACTCGCGCCTTAAAAGCATTTAATCAAAACTGATAACTTGTACTCATGTTGTTGTTGTTGTTGTTGTTATTGATCCAGCGGCACTTGGGCTCTCGCCCTTCGGCCCAATGCCATGTAGTGATATCTGCATGTTTTCGCAAGTTGTTCTGTATCTCCGTACAAGGTGTTCCACTTATCTGGTCTGGGAGGAAGAAGCATTTTTCTAACATCATCGAGTGCTGGGCACTCAAAGAGGTGGTGGTCAACAGTTTCATGGTGGTAGTTACATAGCTGGCACCCTGGAGGGTGTTGTGGTTGGATTCTGTTCAAGTGGTTGTTGAGTGGTATATGTTGTGTTCTGAGTCGAAAAATGGTGCTTTGGTCCCTCCTTGTGAGATGGTTGATGTTGTCGTTAGGATCAGGACCAGCCATATGTCTGTAAACTTCTCTTCCAGTGTTTCCCATGGCCCATCTGTTCAGCCAAGTTTCTTTGTTTATTGTTCGTATGAGTGTTTTGGCTGTTTGGAGAGTTGTTGCTGTGAGTGGTTGTTCTTGTTTTGTTCCTTTCTTTGCCAATCTGTCTGCTCTGTCATTACCTGGTGTATTTGAGTGGCCAGGGATCCACTGCATAACTATTCTGATGCCATAGGAAGTGATAAGCTGGTCAGCGTCCTGGATTAGTTTGGCTAATTCAGTTTTACAATGTCCACTGCCTTCCAGAGCTTGTAGGGCAGACAATGAGTCAGTAAAAATGACAATGTTTTGAGCCTTTGAGGGAAAGGCATCAAATACAGTCTTCAGATGGTATACAGCTGTTTCCAGTGCAATGGTTTCAGCTTCATAGTTGGAGCAAAACTCCCCGCATGCATCAAACAGCTCGTCGGAGGATCCGTCTGGATAACATATGTAAACTCCGTAACCTGCTTTGATGGTGGCCTTAAATGCAGATCCGTCAGTATAGACGTGTATCCATTCTTCAGGGTAGGCATCAATGGTTCTTTGTGATGCACTCATCAGACTGACTGGGTCGGCCTGTTTGGTTGTTCCATCTACTAATTTCATCTGTACTTCTGGTGTTTTTAAGTGGGTATGTGGTGGTAAATTCGTTACTACTTTCTGTATTTCTTGTCTTCTTTCTGGGAGGTGGTATCCATCTTGTATTTCATGGACATGGTGCAAGACTGGCTTGTGTGCCCAGTTTTCTACAAGGTGCCTGTTAGGGTGGTTTCGGTTCATTCTCTTACATCTTTCATAAACTTCTAAAGCAGCTTTATCTCTCCGTAAACTGGGGGGTTCCATATTTGTGTGTATTTCACATGCAGCAGTTGGCGTTGATCTCATAGCTCCACTGATTAGCCGAAGGGCATTGCTTTGCACTCTGTCGAGAGACTCCAGGTTTGTCTTGGAGCAAGTAGTAAGCAGTGAGTTATTATATTCTATCACAGAACGGACATAGCCAAGGTACAAGCCTCTCAGAGTATCCTTGTCTGATCCCCATGTAGTGCCAGCAAGCCTCTTCAATAGTTGTAATCGCCTCAGGGCTTTGTTCTTTATATTCTCAATATGGTTCTTGAGGTTGAGCTGCCGATCAAGTGTGACTCCAAGATATGTGGGATGTTCTTCTTTTGTCACTTGTTGTTTGTCTAGCCACAGACTGATATTCTTCTTGGCTACTTTATGGCTTTTGGTGAAGATGGTGTACACAGTCTTTGTATAGTTGACCTTTAATTTCCATGTTTTGCAGTACTCATGTAGTCTTCTAAGGTCTCCGTTTAGTCTTTGAGCTCCGCTTTCTAGATTCTCATGACTCTGCCATATCACCAGGTCATCAGCGTACAGAGCTTTTTCAGCTTTGATCTGGTCTGCTAAGTCATTGATGTAGATGAGAAATAGAGTGCAGCTCAATGAGGAGCCTTGTGGTAAGCCCTCCTCTAAGACTTCTTTAGATGAGATTGCATTGTTAATCTTTGTCTGTATTGTTCGATCAACCAAAAAATATTTTATCCAGTTGTATAACCTGCCATGTATTCCCATGCCAATCATCTTCATCAGGAGGCCTTTTCTCCATACGCGGTCATAGGCCTGCTGGAGGTCGAAGAAGATGGCCACAGTATGTTTCTTACTCTGGAAGCCGTCATGAATTCTCTGCGTCAAACGGAAAAGCTGGTCTTCTGTGCAGCTGCTCGTTCTGAAGCCTGCCTGTTCATGACATAGAATACTGGAGCTCTCAAGGAACCAATAGAGACGTGTGTTTATCATTCTTTCAGCAATTTTCCCCAGGCATGATGTTAAAGAAATCGGACGGTAGCTTTTGGGTTCATCTGGGGGTTTGTTGGTTTTTAAAATGGGGACAATATGTGCATTCCTCCAGGCTTTTGGAAGTTTGCCTGATCTCCATGTCTTATTGATCAGCTTGAGGATTGCTTCTCTCCCAGATGAGCCCAGGTGGAGTAGCATTTCATTATGGATCTTGTCCGGCCCTGGGGACTTTCTAGGTTTTAATTTCTTCAGGGCTTGCTCTAACTCCTTCATGCTGAAATCTTCTTCGAATAGGGAAGCATTGACCGTTGAGGCTTTCTCTTGTTTCTTTAACTGGTGGCATTTAATCAAAACTGATAACTTGTACTCATACAACAGATCACTGTTAAGAGAAAAGAAGAAATAAATTGAAGACGAATATGACAGACCACGATCGAAGACAGTACCAGAAAATATCTTTTTGTTTTAATCGCAGAAGAAGGGGAACACATAAAAAGCGTGGAAAATTCCACAGTGTAGGAACAGATTGAAACAGAAAATACCTGGAATCAGTTGGGCTGACTTGTACAAACAGGATGAATAATGGAACATTTGTAAGTGCTTACAGTTCAAGAAAATTTAAAGAAAAGGAAATAACTAACATTCGCCTTGTTGTCTGCTGCATATCGGCTTATTATCAGAGTCATCATCATCATAATTATCATCATCATCACACCATTCTCACCACCATCATCATCAGTGTTCTCATCATCATCATCATCGTCGTCGTCGTCATCATCACCACCCCCGCCACCCCACGATCATCAGTATCCTCATCATCATCACCATCATTATCACCGTCATCATCGACGTCGTCGTCATCATTATCATCACCACCACCATCACCATCATCATCACCATTACCACCACCACAACTACCATCACCATCATTATCCTCATCATCATCACCATCATTATGATCATATTCATCGTCGTCATCATCACCATCCTCATAATCATCATAATCATCATCTCTCTTTTCAATCCTTATGGAGCATTGGACTATCACTGCAAACAACCCCCCCCCCCCCCCTTTCTAGAGGAAACCTAAACCAACGCACAAACCCCTTGCAGCGATGGTTTCTATTGTGATTTATTTTACACGACGAGGTTGCCAGCCCTTTGCACAACCTCATTTTAGTTGCCTTTTACGACATGCCTATAGGAGCAGTAGCCCAACTCTTTCTTTGCCCCACAACAGACCTCTAGCAACTACTCCGTGCTTATTATAATAGTCATCATTCTCCTTTGAGATCCTTACCAAGCATGGACCCACCTCTGCAGCTGGTCTTCTTGTAGAAAGCCTGCACCAAGCATTGACATCCTCTTGTAGCGGTAGGTTCTTTACTAGCTTGTTTTACATGATGAGGTTGTTTACCCCCCTGCACAGCCTCACATAAATCTCCTTTTACGTCATTCCTATGAGGGCAGTAATCCTATTTTGTCTTTGTCTCCACAGAGAACCCTAGGACTATTACAAAAGTGATCGAAATATAAAATGTTGAAGAATCCTAGATGAAAATAAACAACAGCTGTAATGAGATTTCGGAATTCCCCCCCCCCCCCCCCCCCCCCCCCTCCCGATTATTGTGAGGCCAAATTTGCTATTTGTGCTTTCTTAATGCGTGCACAAGTCTAACTAAATAAATAAATTCCGCAGTTAAGTAGGGCGGTCGTGCTAAAGTGCACTGTAAAAAAAAGCACTATTTTTGTTGTGCCTAGTCGATAGTTAGTTTAGTCCCGTATCGAGGCAGTGGTGCAACACTGATGGTCCTGGGTTCGAGTCCCCAGTAAACCTATTACTTCTGTTGTTGTTCTGGTATCTAGTTCCTACTTATTGATTTCTTACGAGTGCCTGCAATATAAAAATTTGTATGTGTATTATTTATTTACAACGCTAATAAATCAACTTCTGGTAAACCATGCTTTTTTCCTCCTTAATTTAACCTAGGGATCAGCAACCTGTCGATCCGGACCTATCAGTAGATCTTTGCGGGTAATTTGATAGATCCCTAAATAACGGAAGGGAACAGAAGAAATAATATTAAAGACAAGGAGATTATGGGAAAGCTCTCTCTCTCGCCGGCCTGTAAAAGCACGGTATCCCCAAGGTTTATTTTGGGTTCCCAGTGACACATACGAGCTAGTTTACACAAATTTACTTTATTCGTTAACGGCGTAAGATAGGAACGAAGCTTGAAGTGAAGATAACTTTCAGTTGTTATTTTTTAACTAGAGATGTTGAGCTTTTCACTCCATTGCAGCCAATATCAAGTTGAAGAGTTCTTGATATTGTCTACACTGTAGATCTAGGCTTGTCCTGTGGCTTTTCTGCGATTCCGAGACATGTTGAGTTGAAGTCATAAGCTCCAGTTTCTCCAGCTTGTCTTGCATTTAACGGATCATCACATCTGGTCCCAAGCTAGGAGGAAGGAGTGTTTGGCATACAGTGCATTCTTCGCCATCCAAAGGGGCTATTCAGCTAAGCAGAGCGAAAATACTGTGCTCTGATTCTGGGCTCTCCCAAGGAATTGTTACGTCCTGCACAGAGCCACTTCAGCTCCCCCTGCCTATCACTGGATCCATAGTGAGATCATCTGCATGCAGTCAACCAGGTTAACTCTTTGGCTCCGCAATTATGTTCCACCCTGTGCCATAATTTTAATGCGTGATAGACTAAAAACAACGCTCACAGAGTTGTTTTGGCACGGATGTCAAATCTGACCAACGCTCTGAGCGTTGTTCCGGAGTCAATGAGTTAAAGCCAAAGAATTACGTCTGAGGCTCACGTGACTTCTCCAAGCTTAGTGTGCAATGCTAGGTTCTCATCATGTTTCACCACAGGGGGAAACCAAGGAAGTAATTGGATGATCTCAAAAGTCAATGAGGGTGTAATTAGCCTCACAGAGAGAGGTTCACACCCAAATCTACATACTGTAGCACTGTCCATAGATCGTAGTCATATAAGGATGACTCCAGATATGCCTCCATGCATATAACTTTCAGTAAAATATGATATAGTTTGAGTTTTCCACCGCTCTGTTGGATGCAAATGCAAGAAACAGGTCGTCTGGACGAGATAAAAGTTGTATTGTTTTAACCTCTGAAGGTGTCTGAATGTTTCTGCCTGAGGGTATTGAGGGTTAATAGAGCAGTTCA
>JAMPIV010015835.1:85000-205000 GCA_024509875.1 Oreohelix idahoensis
AAATAAATTAAATAATAGCTTTGTTAACATTTCAAAATAGATCTATTTCTCACTTTATTATTCATCAATGACGGATATATGTGTCAGTAAAACCAAGGCAATAATACATGATAAATGTATTTTTTTCCTACTTGGTAAGGTATCTGCTGGGTATAAATAAAAAATATTAATAAAGTTTTATTGCCTGCAACAGTACTAGGTTTTCTTCGTCGTCTCGGTTTACTTTGTCTTCTGGGTTTACTTGGTCTTCTGAGTTTACTTCGTCTTCTGGGATTTCTTCAACTTGTGAATTTACTTTGTCTTCTGAGCTTACTTTGTCTTCTGAGTTTACTTTGTCTTCTGAGTTTTCTTCAACTTGTGGATTTACTTTGTCTTCTGAGTTTCCTTTGTCTTCTGTGTTTTCTTCAAATTGTGGATTTACTTCGTCTTCTGAGTTTATTTCCGATCCACTTGTTGTGACCTCTTATCCAGTATTTTCGTTTGTCTTGCATCAGGTTATAGTTAAAGAACAAAAGAGCCAAGTCATCTGCAAAATCTAGATCAGCGGTTCTTAACCTTTTATTTACTACGGACCCCCTTTAAATATCTTTTGCTGCCGCGGACCACCAAGACTTAACTCAAGATTTAAAACCTTAAAGTGCATCAAATATTTATTTAAAGTTGCTCATCAAGGGTCTTCAAATTTGGAGAGAAGGGAGAAATAAGTAAATACACACACTCCTATTATAATATTTTTATTGGAATGATTCCATACACATTTAAAATAATAATAATAATAATACCTGAACACCGAACTATGGCCTAATATTACTTGTTAATTATAATTAATTAATTAATGAGTAGGCTGGTGCTGGATTTCACTTACAAGCCTTGTTATATCGGGCTTAATAGCTGAAACTTGTATTCTGAGTTCTGACTCTACGTTTTTCTAAACGGTTTCTATACTTATTTTTAAGATAAACGAGAGCAGAGAATGATTTCTCACACAAGTATGTCGTTACGAAAGGCATCAAAATGTTCATAGCCCTCTTCGATAGTTCCGGAAAATGTGCTTGTACGTGAGCCCAGAAATTTGGAAGGGGCTGTTCCTTGAACTGCAATTTCAGAGCACCATCCTTGGATATTTCTATGAGCTTGTCCTCCTCGGCTGCTGTGAGACCCTCTAGTTCATATACATTAACTGAAAATGGATCTCTAATCCAGTTTTTGCTTGCATCAGGAACAGGAAAATATTCACGGAAATTGTGCTGCAAATCTTTCAAATGTCGAGCGATAAGTCATGTGTCCTCCTCAGAAAACTCTTCATCGGTGGAACCAAGAAAATTTGCGAGATTTGCAAATGTCTCAGTACCGGTTCGATAGGCGATGCTGCCACAATTCCAACTTTTTCATCACTGCTTCGATCTTGTCTTCAACTTGAAAAACTGTAACTTTTTCTTATTGAAGATTTAAGTTGAGTATATTTAAATGGGTGAAGATATCTGACCGATATGCTAATTTTACTAACCAGGAAAAATCTGTCAAACCATCGCTGAGGTGAAATTGCTGCTCTTTGAGGAATAATCTTATCTCGTCTCTCAATTCCTAAAAACAAGGCAAAACTTTACCTCGTGATAGCCAACGAACTTCACAGTGTAGCAAAAGTTGATGATATTCACTGTCCATATCTTTGCAAAGCTGCTTAAAAAGTCTTGAATTCAGTGATTTCCTTTTTATAAAATTGAAAACTTTGACAGATTCATTTAAGGTCTGTTTTAGTTTTTCTGGTATCTTCTTAGCAACTAGAGCTTCCCTATTTATGCAGCAGTGGTACCAAGTCACCGACGGTATGATTTCTTTAATCCGTGCTACAAGTCCAGTAAGCTTTCCAGACATTGCTCGTGCCCCGTCTGTGCTAATTCCAACGCATTTCCACCTATCCATGTCATGAGATGTTATAAAGTCGTTTAAGCTGATAAATACTTCTTCAGCTGTAGTATGTACTAACGAGGAGATGAACAGTAAGTCTTCGAAAATATTTATCTCGCATATCTAACGTAGCACATTAAGGTCGCTTTGTTTGTTTTGTCTGTGCTTTCGTCCAGTTGCAGAGAAAAAGAGGGGGACATGCGAATTCTTTCTAATAACTGTTTCTTGATATTGGCTTACAAACCGTCGATTCGCTTCTTAACTGTGTCAGTTGACAAAGGTATTAAGGAAAGGTCCTTGGCAGCTTTCTCGTTGATCAATGGAAATCACGATTTTTGTAGCAAGTAATATAAGTTCTTCAGCTGTTGTGTGCGGTTTTTCGGTTTTTGCTATTTGTTGAGAATCTTCCAATGAGGTCCTCACTGCATTTTTGTTGCTACAACCAGTTGCCGTCTTTTTTACCATTTTCTTACTTTCCCGAAGCTCCTGCTCCTTACTTTTGAAAAAAATCTATGCTCTTTGTGGCATGTTCTCTATGTTTAGTATCGAGATGTCTTCACAATTTTGACGGTTTCATAGCCTCGTTGGACAATATATCGTAACATAACACATACCGTGGTAGTTGCTTGTCTTCTGGGCCTGTACACGTGAAGCCAATCGCCAGATATTCCTTGCTATAACGGCAGCACTTTTTAAGATGACTGGAAGAAGCTACATTTTGCTTTGAACAGGATGCACCTTCATCAACATCATCAGTACTTTTACGTTTCAAATTCAGCAAGCGATCCATCCTGAGGCTCAGCCAAAATGTATTGTTACGAAATTCACCGCGATAACATCGAAAGGTCACTTTACCCGACAAAAACCAAACGTTTTTATTCGCAGAAATCAAAGAAGAAACACGATCATTTTGACTGACTCCGACTCCCTATTCCCGCGAACACGGTCTTCCTTTTATACATGAATTTCTTCGAGAACATTCTCGACACAGCTAGAGAATTCTGGGAAGCAACAGACGTTCCGAGAATGTGGTGGCACAACGTGGACAACATTAGAGTTCGGTGCGGCTACGAAGGCGGCCTCTGTCTGTATGCGCGGTAGCAAGAAATGTCACGTGCTTTCTCTCAGCCACTCAGCGTCGTTCACTTCCATGTTCTCACCGCGTGCAGAAGTATCAAGTGCTGAGTACATTTTTTGCTATCAAACAGTTATTTTCATAACCGATTATTACTTTTGTTTGTTTTTAATGGAGGCGGTAGGTTATAAAAGCCAAGTTTTACACAAACAAGCGAGAGAAATTAAGATTTCGTTCTTCGTTTCCTTTTCTTTCTTTCTTCCTTTCTTTCATTTATTCATTCTTTCTTTCTATTTTAACTGTAAAAGCTCAATACATTACTTCAAGCCTTCGTGGACCCCCTGAGAGGACATCGCGTGGCTCCCCGGGGGGTCCGCGGATAATAGGTTAAGAACCGCTGATCTAGATCATCAAGCTGTTTAGTCCGATTCCACTGAAGTTTTTTCTGTTGTGTGATGTCGATGTATTCATAACACAATCAATTGCTAGTAAGAAAAGAAATATCTATTTTCCTATATTTTGATATATTATATGTATATGTTCACAGAGAAGATAAACATAAAATGTACAGTAAAAGATAGTACGCGTCACCTCTTAGAATTCTTCAAAAAATAATGACGTCACAGGGTGGAAAATAATTACAGAAGCAGAGTTAAGATACACTTAAAATCATTTTGTAGTGAGTACCATTCAATACCATAATTCCCGCCGTAAGTACTTCGGTCGGTCAGTCACATTTTGCACACCGTCATTTGCGCACTTTTTCTATTTTCGAGAGAGTTGTTACGTGCAGTCTTTGATATCTTACAATATTATACATAGGTAATTTTTTAGTGCTTAAGGGAAAGTCATTATTGAGTTACTTCCCTTGAACTCCGCGGATAAATACATTTTACTGCGATTTATTCGTTGTTTGGGTAATAATAGATTGTTCTTGCTTCAGAATATCTATGGCCTGAATTTATGTGTATTGTTTGTCTGAGTAGGACAAGTCTGTCTTATATCTGTATATCTTTACATATCTAAGTCGAACTATATGTTCTGTTGTCTCGAGAGAGGTCAAAGGCTATTCGGCGGATGTGTCGCTTGAGTGGTGTGATTTGGCTTCGTCCTGATAGGGACTGTGTGTGTTTTGCTATGTCGGCTTGATGCCTTGAAAAAGTGATCTCAGTGGTTTTGGGGAAAGTGATAGTCGTCTAGACCTATCGTGTATGCTTTACCCCAGCGTTTATTCATCTTGCCAAGGAATGGCAGTTTCATATTCCCTCTACCAAGGTAATCAAAGATACTCTTATGAACTCTCGATCGAAGCCACCATTGTCGATAATTACGATTTGAATGTTTAAGAGAATATATTTGACTCGATGAAAAACGACTTCGATTCCTAGCAGCACTATATTCTGTAGAATGCAGTCTAGTGTTCATGACCAAATCTACAGAGCAACGAAATGTTGTATGAATGACTAACTTTAGAACAGATTCATTATCTGTATTCAAACGTGAGTGACAGTTCACGAGTGGAGCCATCTTGGAACCAAAACATGTAGGACTTTCAAGAAGAGAAAAGGGATGCCCGTATTATCGCTTGATCAGTCCAGAGATCACTGCTACACATGAGAACCCATTGTTAGCGGTTCAATATTATTATATGGAAAAATATGTGCTGAACATTATGTTGAAGAATCGTTGCTAAACGAGATTAGGTTTAGAAGTCATCTGAAATATTGTTTACAAGCTGACGTGCTCAGTCAGTGACGTCAGATGATATATGTATGGGCGATACTGAGTGCTTGGCTATTGACAGTCCATTATACCATTATTCTACATGAGTGCCCATGTAACATTGCAAGACCATTTGTCCACTGTACTATGATGTATTATGGCAACCTGTGATTTGTCACTATCTGTGCTGTCGAGTGTGTACGTCCAATTAAACTTTAGAAAAGGTACACAGTCGTTGGTGTCGATGACTTCCGGTCATACATGAGTGTGAGAAGAGAACATTTGTCAACAACACGAACCCTTATCATCATTCGCACATTATACACTCCATCCATGTCTACACAACACTGCGTAGGTCAAGTTGACATTCCATACACTACAGTGGGGCAGGCAACACCATAGGGATCTTGTCAACTGATGATGATAGACGCCTGTCTTCCCGCCTAGGAGTGTTCTGGTGTACTTTATCAACATATATTATATCCAACTAAATATCAACTTTATCAAGAGTACATTAACTTTCAACCGTAGCTAAGGTGGTGCAACTATGGTTGAAAGTTAGAAAATAATTGTATTGTTTCCCCTTATACGTACTCTCGCAAAAATAGAAAAGTGTGACGGTGTGCATTAAATCAACAGACAATCAAGATACTCTTCTGTCCAGTTTCATTCGGGAAACGGATTTAACTCATCGTTTTTAATAACCTTAAAATGTAAGTTTTCTTTATTGTTTCTTCAAGACAAAATTTTAATTTAAAGTATTGCAAATTTATTATTATAGATCAAACTGATATGATGGCTAAAAGGACGAGACGATCGCGTCATCCACAGCAAGCAAGCGAGACTATAGAATAAGCAGCAATGTAATACGTGTAACAGGAACAACACACTATAATTAAAAACCTGCCAATTTTGGTGGGTTGTTGCTAGTTGTTTAATAAATATGTGCAAAACTTTATATGCATCTTTTATCCACTGAAAAAGAAAACTCGCCAATATTCATACGGAACCGGACTCCTAAAGAAACTACTCACAAGTCACAGAGGAATTCTAGAATAAGAAATAACATCCCAGACGTGTGTTCAAGGCAACTGTGTTAAGTTGCCAAGACTATTTAGCTGAGCAAGACGTCTAAGATTTGCTTACTTACTAGATTGGTGGTACAGATTGGAGAGACCATTTGAGGTTTTACTCACGTTACCAGCTGTACTAGTCTGTGCTTCGAAGTTTGAGATCGACACGTGAAACCTACATCCTATGGGTGGTGAAGATCCCTGCCTTGACCAGAAGCGGTTACCCCCAGAAACCTTTGGAGAAGTGCCCTGGCCACAGAGACGAAGAGACAGAACTAGCAGCACCAACATTTCAGCAATTTAGAAGCTAAGTTATAAGTTTAGCAGGCTTCCTCAAAAGACTACATTTTCATCTCCCAAACCGAGATCTATAATGAACCATAATTTCTCATAATTACCATTTCATATTTATTTACATTTGTTTCAAAGTAATTGAGCATTAAATTTGTATATGTTATTTTGTCAAATTCGTAGTTGATTTAATCAGAGAGACAGGCATATGTATGATCCAGAACCTCTAGTATATATATATTAGTATATATATATATATATATATATATATATATATATATATATATATATATATATATATATATATATAGAGAGAGAGAGAGAGAGAGAGAGGTGACAGCGCCATCTTGTCAGCCATATTGTCTCCGTGGTTCACCCATCTTGTCAGCCATATTGTCTCTGTGGTTTAGTGCCTTTTCACCACATTATCTTCAAGAAGAAGATTTATTACGAGGTGTGACGTACGTCTAGTTTGTCAAGTGAATTTTCCTTGATTTGATGGATGATTAAAGGGACTTTAGCTTTTCATAACATTAGAACCCCTGAACATCAGTATTGTTGTAACTTTTCATCAACGAAGAGTAGTGGCTATGATCAAAGCAGTCAAAGACGATCCCCAGAACAGAGAAGCAGAAATTTAGCATCTCCGTGCGAACACTGAACCGTTCGCAAGACGGACACGAGCGGTCAGAAGAAAGCTACTTGCAGACTTCGCACCTCTGTGGCAACCGGCAGACTTGCCCGAAAGACTATGGAACGGGAGAAACGGAGCGCTCGGCGTAGCGGATACGATCTGAGGAATCAGGAAACTCACCGCGAACGAGGCTAGTCTCGCAAAAATTTCACATCCTCGTGCGAGCAGCCTGAGACGAACGAAGATCGGAAGCCAGTCGGGCCATCGCGGTTAGCATGGCGGCTAAATAACTTCGACTTGCCCTGGGATCTGAAGAGGCGCGAAATTTTCACACGACCCATTTAACTTTCATTCCTTTTAGATATACAGAATCTGAAAAGGGCAACTTTATCATTCGGTCTGACAGAATTTTAAGATTCACTAGCATATAGTTAAATTCCTGCTAGATTTCATCTAAAATGTAGGCTATTGGAGTGAAATTCTTTTTCTGTGCAGACGGTAATTTATACTTTAGCTTCGAGTGATCAGTGGTCTAGTTATTTCATTTTTATTTCACTGGATTGTGGTGTAAATTTAAACTTATTAAATAAACCCATTTTCAAAGTTCTAGTGCAAACTAAATGTTACATCTATAAGTTGATTTCCTAATACAATAGCCGCGTAAATTAACTGTGCAGCCGATTAAGGGAATTATAACTTTAATACAGTTTAGTTCTGTAGAAATAGATGTGCTTTTAACTATTAACCTCACGGAGAGTTTTTTCTTGATTTATTAATTAAAGACGCGAATGCAGAAAATAGTCTAACTGTAAATGTATCGCGAGTTAGATCTTAATATGATTTTATTGCATTTCATGTTTTATCTTCTATACAGAATTGATCTTTCGACCTTGCATCCCAGCAATTAATTAATTATACACTGGGTCCTGCCAACTCAGTTCGATTACTCCAGTGACTTATGAACATATTTGAAATTTAATCTTTGTGGCGATCCTGTTAGCAAAACAGACGATAAACCCATATTAAAGATAAGCGTAAATGGGAAAATCCTGGAACAAGTCAAGAGCTACGTATATCTTGGTCATATACTAACAGAAGATGGCAGATGTGAAACAGAAATCAAGAAGAGAATAGGAATGGCCAAAGCTACATTCAACAACATGAAACATATACTGACATCCAAACAGTTATCTCACAAATTAAAACTGAGAATCATAAAGTGTTATATATATTCTGCATTTCTGTATGGTGCAGAAACATGGACGATGAATAAGCATTTGGAAGAAAGAATTGAGGCTCTTGAAATGTGGATATATAGAAGAATGGGGCGTATCTCATGGAAAGAGATGAAAACAAATAAGGAGGTCCTAGAAAATCTAGGTATGAAAAGAGAACTAATGAGGGAGATCAAAGTTCGGCAGCTAAAATACTTTGGCCACATAAAAAGGCATAACACCTTGCAGAAGACCATAACAGAAGGGAGAGTTGAAAGCAAACGTGCAAGGGGAAGACAGCGCTATAAGTGGGAAGATAACATCAAGAGATGGACAGGAAAGAGTCTATCAGAGTGCACCACCAAGACAAGAGACAGAAGACGCTGGAGATCCATTACAGCCAACCTTCGTTGTGGAGATGGCAACTGATGATGATGTTGGGATTCAGCTATCTGAAGTATACAGAAACAAAGCAAACCCAAAGACTGTTTTAAAATCCCAATTCATAAAGTCGTTTTATAGTTATCAAACTGGAAGAAGAACAGTTGCCAGTAGCAATATTTTATTCACTGCTCTATTTGTGAAGAAGAACATAGATTTCCCTGACACTGTCTGTCAAGCATAATCATTGGATTTTACCACCCCCTGAAGAACTTACCTCAGTGTTTTGTAGTTTGTGACATTACGGCAAAAGAAAGTTATCTCCACCAGCTGTGCCAATCTTAGAAACCGCACCATACCTCACACCTAGCCAAGTGCCTGTGCCATTCATTAGGAACTTTTATCTAACAAACCAACAGTAGCCTTTACGCTTCATCGTCTGGCGATTTTTGAGACTATTAGCTACCAGCCGACCTCGTTAAATCTGGGGCCTGACACGGAAAAAATAAAAAGACAATTTCCATTGTTCTACGGTATTAGCTGCAGTTGTAAAATTCCTAAAGTGCCAGAATTCACAACTTGGTAAGTCTGTGTGTGTGACTGTGTGTGCTGGCCAGCCCAAGCGTGTTTTTGAATGACAGGAGATTTATTAATCTTTTTTTTTTACCCTTATAATTAGTTCGCTTCGTCCTAGTATTAACGGGTATTGTATACTGATAAGGGTGGATTTAGGATGACGTCAAATTACCACCCCTATCGACACCAGGTATTACAGTGCAAGATGTGGGTGTCTTATCTGGTTTATAAGGTTGCTGTGTATGTTGCAGTAGAGTAGTTCACAGGGTACAACACAGGCAACATAATGTGTAGAGTCATAGAAATGGTAACTTCGTTGTATAATTTTTACCATTTATTGCACGCCACAAAAAAACAGTCATGATATTTATGACATCAACATAGTTCAACGAGTTCAGCATTCAAATCATATTAGCCGATAGTCATCTAGGATTCACTACTCAATAGTTGTATTGTAAACAGATAGCTTCTGTATGTTCGATATCCTAAAGTTCTGGTTCGTGAAGCTGTATAAATAATATATATATAACTTCTGCAACAGTGTCAGCTGCAGCTCAACAATGTTCATAGACAATAATAAATATTCCCTTCCTGATGCTAGCAGATCAGATGTATACAATAAGTCCGTTTACTGTCTGCACGTGAATAGCATACATGGATTGCAGGTCAGCTCGACCTTTATAATCTTCCTAAGTCTAACCATCTGACTTGGACGTGATCTCTGATATAACGAATCCTGGAACACAGACAATAGTCTTGCTGGTCTAGAGCGACCCATATGTATGTATGTATATATATATATATATAACTAGTTCAGGTATAAAGATACCGGTGACTTAATCCTAGTCAAAGTACCTCTCCATTTTGAATCACACAGGCGAGCAAAAAGGCGACAAAATGACGAACCTCTAGATGATAGCATAAAGTTCGATACAAGAGGAATTACCTTATTTCGGAAAATCAACCATGAACAAATGCCTCCAGGCAGGCTTGAATAATACTGGGAAATAGTCTAGTTAGCTAACTAACTCACAAAGACAATGTATTTCCCTTCAGAAAATCATAAGACGCAGGTCGCGTCTGCTCGCTACTCAGACCATTTCTTAACTGCCAGCTGGGCGGAACACACAGAACGAACTCCCAGTTTTTGACATGCGCAGAACTCATCTACGTGAGTATCAATTCACACAAAGCGATTTTAAGAACATTCGAGATAAAAGTCTTACACAGTCGCGCCTTTTATGGTCATGAACAGAAGCGTTAAGACAAGTTTTCAGACATCTACAACAGTTGACTGATACTACCAAATAAGGAGATATGGTCACGCTTCGTTCAAGAAATTATAGACAGAACGTGTCTCTATACAGGAGAAGGCAAACTCCTAAAAAATTGTAGTCTCAATAACTCGGATTATGTCCCTTAGACTGTAAAAAAACATAATACACATTTCAGTCAAAAAATGATCATACATACAAAAAATGTTAATACAAAGACTTTGGAAAAAGTAATTATTTGTGCGTAACATTACCGCACCCTCCCGGGAAAAAAAATGAAACATTTTTTTTTAAATCCTGGAGCCGGAAAAATCTAGGCTCCTAACGCACGTATGATGCGCGGATATATACCTAACAAACTAGCTCAACGCATGGAGCGAAACTGAGATCATATCTCAGGTCCTTAGAGAAAAAATTTATCTAAGTATACGCTTATATATTCCAGGAAGGTGCCACTAATACACGCCACAATGATGGCAACATCATAATGAAAGTCAAATTATTCTCATACCAATATATGAAATTAAATATATTATTATGATATCATACAATGTGTTGCAAATAGCGGTGTAATTTACTAATATACCGCACTATATTATTACATTATATAAAGCAACAGTAATTAATAAGTAATACATGTGTTGATCTTCGTTGACATAAAACATTCAATAGAAGAAGATGTGGACATCATCCGCTCCCAATCTAGGACAGGACTTGATATCCTCAAAGTTCCACAATGGACACAATCTCGCATCTTCAATGATGTGCTGCGAAAATATTAATAACACAAATCTTAAAGACAACTGGTAAATCTCTTAATACAATTATGCAAATATATTATTTAAATGTGGCCGAGTGATCTTTTGGCCCGTATATCACTAACTAAGCCTTCTTAGATAATTACATGGTACAATGTTATAAATTTCCCTCAAAAAAAAAGTGAGAAAAAATCTACTAACATGTCATTATAATATTGGACTGTATATCAGGAAATATATATATATATGACAGAAGAATCATGTGGAATCGTGTGGGCATCTGGACAGAATGTCTGCCATTACATTGTCCGAACCACGGATAGCTCGAACCGAGAAATGAAATGGTTGAAGAGCTATGGCATAACGAGTGGACCTCGAGCTCTTCAAGTTTTTGCTCTGAATAGCAGTAAGCGCTTTCTGGTCGGTTTCCACAATGAAGTGTGCGCCCAGAAGAAATCTTTGTAACTTCAGAATAGACCATACCATAGCCAATAACTCACGGTCTAAAACCGAGTAATTCTTTTCTGCAGCATTTAATTTCCTAGAGATATACATCACCGGATGCAGAGTATCAGAATACTCCTGCATTAGTGCCGCCCCAATCCCAGTTGACGAGGCGTCACTTCGAAGAACAAAAGTCTTCTCAATAGTAGGTAACCTAAGAATAGGTGGAGATGAAAATAGGGCTTTAACCTGGTCCAATGAGGATTGACATTCTTTAGACCAGCGGATCAGATTAGGCGACCCTTTCTTCAATAAAGTAGAAAGCGGTGCCATAATGGAGGACAGATTCGGAATGAATCGTCCGTAGAATTGGATCAAACCTAATAGACTCCTTACTTGTTTCTTCGTCTTAGGGACCGAAATGTTAAGTATTTTTGAAACATTGTGGTCCTCTGTCTTTAGAAGACCACGACCAACACGATGACCTAGGAAAGAAATCTCACTAAATCCTATAAAGGCTTTAGAGGGTTTTGCAGTCAAGTTATACTCGCGAAGAGTAGACAGTAATTCGTATAAACCCAAATAGTGATCTTCCCAGGAATCACTGAATAGACAGATATCATCTAGGTATGCTATGACATCTGTACGATACGCGAGAATTCGCCGCATCATGCGTACGAATGTAGCAGGGGCGTTCATAAGACCAAAAGGCATGAAATTCCATTGGAATAAACCCCTAGGTGTAGAAAAAGCTGTAAAAGGTTTGGCACGTTCAGTTAGCGGGACTTGCCAATAACCTTTAGACAAATCTAGTTTGGTAAAGAATCTAGAATTAGAAAGTTTATTGAGTAGCTCTTCTAATGAAGGCATAGGTTCAGCATCGAACTTCGTAACTTGGTTCAATTTGCGATAATCTACGCAAATGCGAATGTTATTATCCTTCTTTCGAACAATAACCATAGACGAAGAGTATGCTGAAGTGGATGGTTCAATGATTTCCAAACGTATCATTTCATCCAATTCTTTTTCGACTTGAGATTGGAAATGGATAGGTATTGGATAGGGTCTGACTCTGATAGGATTATGATCAGTTAGCACAATGTCATGTTCAATGACATGTGTGTGTCCCGGGATGTCTGTAAGAACATCCCGAAATGTTTGCAACATCGAAGAAACTTGTCGATGTTCCTCAGCGGAAAGATTTGGAGAAACGGTCACGTTTTTCCAAGATTCCGTAGAATAAAGTGGGACCATAGAAAGAGGAAGATTGACATCAGAAAAAGTAGTTTCCTCATCCTGTATAACTGACAGAGATGAGTACTGACCATGAGGTACTTGAGAATTGTCCGTTGCCTGGAAAATAGGCTGCAAATAGTCTGGTCTTTCATGAAATTCCGTGAGCATATTTATGTGGAAAGTTGTATGCTTTCCATCAATATCGACAACATAGTCGACATCAGAAATTTTGGAGACTATTGCATATGGACCTTTCCATGCAATTAGAAGTCTGTTCTCCCTTGAAGGAAGTAGAACGAGAGCTTTGTCACCTGGACAAAGTTGCCGTAGACATCTATTCTTATTTGCAAACTGCCTTGCCTTTTCTTTAGCAAATTCGGAAGACGAAGTTGCTAGTTTGCATGCCTCGATGATCTTTTGCCTAAGAGCAATGACGTACTCATAAGAAGATTGAGTTTCATCGCTAATATTATCGGCAGTGATTAGATCGTGAAGTAAAGACATAGGGCCGCGCGGTTGCACGCCAAAGACAAGTTCAAAAGGGGAAAACCCTGTATGTTCATTGGGGACCTCTCTATACGCAAAGAGAGCCGCGGGTAAGACCCTGTCCCAATCCTGAGGATGATCCTCAGTTATTTTACCAACTAAAGTTTTCAGAGTCCTATTTAAACGTTCGACCAACCCATTAGACATTGGGTGATAGATACTGCTGAGAGACCTTTTAATGTGTAGCATAGACATTACCTGTGACATAGTGTCTGATATAAGTTGAGTGCCATGGTCTGACAATATTTCTCCGGGAAAACCCAAGCGAGAAAATATCAGCCAAAGAGCGTCTGCGATATCAGCAGTTGAGATGCTCTTGAGAGGTATTGCCTCTGGCCAACGTGTGCACATATCGAGACATGTAAGGATAAATTGATGTCCTCTAGCCGACTTAATTCTAAAAGGACCGATAATATCTATTGCCATTTTTTGAAAAGGGCGAATAGGAATGTCAGCAGCCTGGATAGGCGCAGCATGTCGTGGTCCTTTAGATTTGACCTCCTGACATACTTTGCAAGAGCGACAGTAAATTCGTATGTCCTTGCTCACAAATGGCCAAAAGAAAGCCGCAAGAATTCTCGACTTTGTACGGGAAAAACCCATATGTCCAGCACATAGCGAGACATGAGCATGTTGCAATATTTGCAATCTCATGCTCTTAGGCACAAGAATTTGTGAATGAGTGGACGTAGTCGAGTCTTGTACTATACGTACAAGTACGCCGTTCTTCATAGAAATCCAAGACTTTCTATTAGTATTTTGATTAGGATCACCTTTTTTTGCTAGAATGAAGAATTTTTGTAAAGAAGGATCTTCTTCTTGCAATTTGATAAATGAGTCACGTGTAATAGTCAAGTGACTATCTTGGTCATTTACTTCATCATTATTAGTTAATGAAGTTTGAGGTGGATCCAGAGCATGTGCTCTTGTGACCACCGCATTGGTAGCTTCAATGTTTTGCTCTTCCCAAACAGCAATCTGCTGTGGGGTACATTCCCTAACTCCGTGAATACGACCAATAATAAGGTCCGCAATAGGGTTTGGAAGTAGACACGCGTGGACCTCTCCCGTGAAGAAAGGAGTAGCAATATGTATTATAGCAGTAGGATACTTTTCCAACGTGCCACCAAATGTGACACATTTGATGACCTTTCCTGTAGCACAGGATGGATCTACAAGAGATTGCCTAACGCCGACAGTAGTACATCCAGAATCAAATAACACCGAGACTGGATTACTATTTACAAGCCCCTTATGTAATATAAGAGAACCTCCCCCATCATGAGCAACATTAGCAGGAAGAGCGGGCAAAGGATGACCACAGCTTAGAGTACTAACGGTCTTCGGATCAAATAAAGTACTGCATTGGATACATTTATTTGCCCTACCAAAATCAAAAGATGAGCATCCGATAGCATTATGGTCTTTATCATTATTAACCTGCTTATCTGCTCCCTGAGATTCTTGTTGAACAGCGTTTGTCTGTTGATATTTTTTTCTCTTATGTTGCGATCTACCGCGACCATTATTGCCTCTGCAATTATCATTAAAGTCCCTACTGTAATTTTTATCCTGGTTTGAGTTCCAGTTTCCATAACTGTCATTACCATCTCTATGCTGTTGAGAACCTCTATTATCTTGGTATTGAGGTCTCTGCAAAAAATATTTACCTCTATGCCGATTACCTTTGTGAAAATTTCTAAAGTTAACCGGAGTAGAATACCGTGTAGTATTAGGTTGTCTCCAGTTCTGGGAAGAAGAATCACCCTGGAATTGATTACTATGATTCTGGGCATAATTACGGTTACTCTTTTTATTGAAATTTTGCTGGCTACCCTGAAATTTACGCATAAAATTTGGGCCATAAGGTGCTGCCGAAGCAACTGGCAGACCTTCTTTCACCTTAGAGTTGCTAATGGTTATGTGCGGATGCGCAGTAACATACTGGCTACCGTATTCTTCCATTTCTTTTATGTTTTTAGGCTTACGCTCATGAAGAAAAGAAAGAAAAGCTTCATTAACAGAAGACATAACCTTGTCTCTAAGTAGTAAGTCCATGAGAGCTTCAAATGTACTTTCTGTCTTAGACAACTCAACCCATCGTAAAAAAGTAAGACGTATGCTTGAGATGAATTCAGAGAATTCAACTCCAGTTTCTGGTAACATGTTTTTAAATTTAAGACGATATCCGTCCTCGTTAAGTTGGTACTTCTTTAACAATGCTGCTCTGACAACCTCATAGTTGTTTTTGTCAGGCACATCTACCATACTCAACAAAGTCAAAGCATCACCTCTAAGTATCTTGGACAGATGATAAACATATAATGTTTTATCTATATTATGCACATTACATGCACTTTCAAATCTATCTAGATAAAATGTTATATCATCGATTGAGGGATTAAATGCTGGTAGATTAAGCTTGAAATCCTTAGCATTAGTCTCATCTGACACCTTATTTGCATCATTAGCATTACCAGCGTTCAATAACTTTAACTTCTCTAACTCTAAAGCTATGAGTTTTTCTTCATGCTCCATTTTTGCTTTTCTCTCATCAGACTCTCTTTGTAACCTTCTTTCTTCAGCCTCAGCCTGTGCCTGCAATTTTCTTTCTTCAACCTGAGCTTGTTTTTCTAATCTTTTATATTCAGCCTCTATTTCAAGTCTCTTATTTTCAGCCTCTATTTCAAGTCTCTTATTTTCAGCCTCTTTTTCAAGTCTCTTATTTTCAGCCTCTTTTTCAAGTCTCTTATTTTCAGCCTCAGCCTGAAGTCTCTTCTCCTGAGATTCAGCTTCTCTTTTTTGTTTTTCCATTTCCATTTGTAATCTTTTTTCATCTACCTGCATCTGCAGTTTTAAATTTTCAGCATCTATTCTCTTTTGTTCAGTTTGTTCTTTCATTTTCTTTTCTTCCGACTTCAATGCCTTGGCATATTGAACAGTCGCAAATTCTTCTAATTTATCACCAGTCTTCCCAAGGGTTTTACCCTGCTCACTAAAGTACTCAAATGTAGACATGATGTCTAAAATGTGAGTACAGAACCTGAAATAATTAATTATCTTATTTCAATCTTAATAGCAACAAGACTTAATAAAGTGCTTTTATAATCACTGTGTTTACTCCAATCTCTGTGGGAAACAAGACTTGACACCAACTTGTATTATCAAATGTATAATAATATCACAAGTCACTTCTTAATTATCAGTGCACTACCCAAATCAGTGCATAACCATCAGTTATTTATCATAACTGCACTACAATAGTGCATAAGCAAAAACCCCCAGTTAGTTATGATAAGTGCACTATAGACCAATAGTGCATGAGCATATATGTATCAATAGTGAAAGCTAACTATGTAAGAACTATGTAAACAATAACAAAACAATGTAAACAATAACAAAGGTTACCAACAATGTAAACAATAACAAAGATCAAAGTCAATGTAAACAATAACAAAGATCAGAGTCAATGTAAACAATAACAAAGATCAAACAATACGAAAACATTCACATAAGTCAAATAAATAAACAGCGAAACTAAAAAGAAATGTGATGACAAAATGCGAAGATATGAACAATGTAATGACGTTACAGTGTATACACAAAAATTTACGTCAAGAACTATGAAAATACAATACAACATCAGACTGGCGAAAACCACTTCAAAAACAGTGGCCAAGAGAGAGGGAAAAAAAATTACAAAAAAACATGCAGAACAAAAATCGGGGAAGCGGGCATAAACAAAAAAACAACAAAAGCAAAGAAAAGAAAGGCAAAAAGTTATATCAACACAAGAAAACCAATGTAAACATGAGGCCAAATATATAAACAATCAAAAGCTAACAAAGTAACGAACAACTAAAAGTAAGAACAAAAGATTAAAAACAAAGCTCACAACAAATTACAAAAAACAACATATAACAAGAGATCAAGATAAATATATAAGATCAGTAAATAAAAACAATAAAATAAAGTTTAGATAAAGTCCCTAAAGTGTGATTCATTAACAAACATAAACGACCTTTACTAAAATAGAACCTAATTTACCCCAAACACACCCCCAAACATTAAAACAAAGTGGGGGGGGGGGATGACAATTAAACAGTGTATAACGACCAAAAATAAACCCCCCCAACTCTTGCACATAACAAAAGATTGCTACAAATAAATTACTTCTTTAATGAAAAATAACTGTTAATGGTAGGAAACTGAATAATAGAAAAGAGGAGACCTCCGAAAAATACAAATAGACAATACTCCCCAATTAAAAGAGGGAGAAACTAACAAACTGAAATCGAAACGCAAAAAAACAGAATATATAAAAGAGTGTGACTCTCCCTGATAAATAACAAAAAAACAAAAAAATTACTGGAAATGGAACTCGCAACCAACGACACAAAAAAACCCGCATGTAACATATACACAAAAACAAACAGCTAACAGTCGAGAACACGTCACAACAAAATGATAAAATTCAAATACAGAATAGGAAAAAAAATTCGCACATAACAGTCCCTAACGAAAAACGCTAACAGTAGAACCTCTGTGAGTGTATCTTCTACTGATCAAGACAACACCGCTTTCCAACCGAGAAAACCCCTGAAATATAAACATATAAATATTCAAATACAAATAACATCTAACAGTAATCCAATAGCAAAAAAGTGTGAAAGAATTTAGAAAGGCTCAGCAAAACTTAAGGCACAGTTCACAAACAAAACAGGCCACTTATACTTCTATGTATCCACAACGTCAGCACAGTTCAGAACAGGATGTGATCAGCATTCTTAGGACAATGATCCAACGTTGATCCATATCTGCTCTCGTAAACTGCCATGACGAAGGAAATGAGCTTCTGACAGGAAACAGCTTCTGAACTTGACCTTCTGAATTCTACAAATTGACTTGAGCACTTGACCTTCTGACCCCGCAACAGTACGTCTGAGACCGGAACAGTTGTTACGGCACTTCTCCTTCTTCCTAACAGATCAGGAAATCCATCGCTCGGTACTTGTCCTTCTAGTTGTAGACAAACTTCAATACTGCCGAGCAGCGCCGGGTAGTTTCAAAATATCAACAACTGTCAGTAATGCTGCGTCTTTCAAAAAATTTCATCAAAGGTGATGAATAGAAACTGCAACGTTGTCTTGTAGTCTGCTGATGATGTCTGGGTTTGTTGACCCCCTTGAGAGTTGGTACCAGAATAAACCAACTTTTGGCCACCATGAATTGATAAGGGTGGATTTAGGATGACGTCAAATTACCACCCCTATCGACACCAGGTATTACAGTGCAAGATGTGGGTGTCTTATCTGGTTTATAAGGTTGCTGTGTATGTTGCAGTAGAGTAGTTCACAGGGTACAACACAGGCAACATAATGTGTAGAGTCATAGAAATGGTAACTTCGTTGTATAATTTTTACCATTTATTGCACGCCACAAAAAACAGTCATGATATTTATGACATCAACATAGTTCAACGAGTTCAGCATTCAAATCATATTAGCCGATAGTCATCTAGGATTCACTACTCAATAGTTGTATTGTAAACAGATAGCTTCTGTATGTTCGATATCCTAAAGTTCTGGTTCGTGAAGCTGTATAAATAATATATATATAACTTCTGCAACAGTGTCAGCTGCAGCTCAACAATGTTCATAGACAATAATAAATATTCCCTTCCTGATGCTAGCAGATCAGATGTATACAATAAGTCCGTTTACTGTCTGCACGTGAATAGCATACATGGATTGCAGGTCAGCTCGACCTTTATAATCTTCCTAAGTCTAACCATCTGACTTGGACGTGATCTCTGATATAACGAATCCTGGAACACAGACAATAGTCTTGCTGGTCTAGAGCGACCCATATGTATGTATATATATATATATATATAACTAGTTCAGGTATAAAGATACCGGTGACTTAATCCTAGTCAAAGTACCTCTCCATTTTGAATCACACAGGCGAGCAAAAAGGCTACAAAATGACGAACCTCTAGATGATAGCATAAAGTTCGATACAAGAGGAATTACCTTATTTCGGAAAATCAACCATGAACAAATGCCTCCAGGCAGGCTTGAATAATACTGGGAAATAGTCTAGTTAGCTAACTAACTCACAAAGACAATGTATTTCCCTTCAGAAAATCACAAGACGCAGGTCGCGTCTGCTCGCTACTCAGACCATTTCTTAACTGCCAGCTGGGCGGAACACACAGAACGAACTCCCAGTTTTTGACATGCGCAGAACTCATCTACGTGAGTATCAATTCACACAAAGCGATTTTAAGAACATTCGAGATAAAAGTCTTACACAGTCGCGCCTTTTATGGTCATGAACAGAAGCGTTAAGACAAGTTTTCAGACATCTACAACAGTTGACTGATACTACCAAATAAGGAGATATGGTCACGCTTCGTTCAAGAAATTATAGACCGAACGTGTCTCTATACAGGAGAAGGCAAACTCCTAAAAAATTGTAGTCTCAATAACTCGGATTATGTCCCTTAGACTGTAAAAAAACATAATACACATTTCAGTCAAAAAATGATCATACATACAAAAAATGTTAATACAAAGACTTTGGAAAAAGTAATTATTTGTGCGTAACATATACATTGTACGGGATTTCTCCTAGCGGGATTGTTTAACTGTGTTCATTCCCCCCTTCCGTAAAGTTTTGTTGAAAAAAGGGAACATTTGAGAACCCTAGCTTTTCCTCTACCCACTTATCACTGTAACCCCTTGCCTCAGAGTAATAAATTTCCCATTGGGTCAAATTGCCTATCTCTGATCATCATCCCCCCCCCCCCCTTCTCGTCTTTGGGACCGGGTCTTTTCTGTTAGTAAATACAAGCGGGAAAGGTGTATTGGATACTTCTCCTCAAAAACCCCTCCCCTTGTCATTTGTGTATTTTGTAACCTTTGATTTCTGACTGTAAATTGATAATTACTTGTGACTTGATTTTATGATAATAAAGTATTAAAACTTTGTTAGCATTTTGTGTCGGCTGGCCCAAATCCAACATTCCTCATATTTGTTATCGTAGTCTGTATTCATGTACGTTGAGCGTCAGAATCACCAAATCGGTGTGTGCGCCTGAGTGACTGGAACTGACAAACAATTGTTTGTTCAGAAAGGTGGTAGGAGTAGTTTTGAGAGACAAATATTGTCGTAATAATAGACTGTCCTTACTCTTCCGAGCACTGGTGAATCTACTACCTCATTTTCCTAAATCCTTATTCTCACAGAGCCTTCACTATCATTCTACACTCTAAAGGGACCAATATCCATCAGAACTCTCTCAGATAAAATTATGACACGAGGCCACAATAAAGCCTACAAATTAGTTGTGTTCTATTTGTGTTTTTCGCTATCTCTAAAGCAATAATCGCGAGTGTTGTTTGCGTGGCGCAATTAATACGCGCAGCCTACCCTCTTCCTCGTGTGGAGGAATATTTAGATGCTTTAGGAGGAGCAAAAATATTTTCTTCACTAGCAAGTGGCTACTACCAGGTAGCTATGAGGGCAGAGGATCAAGAGAAAACGGCGTTCACCACACCATTTGGATTGTATGAGTACACTAGAATTCCCATGGGACTAGCTAATTCAGCCAGTACTTTTCAGCGACTGATGCAGAGTTCCATGCACGATATGATGTTCCAGCTGTTACTAGTCTATCTAGATGACATTCTTGTGTACTCAACCGGCTTTGCAGAACACCTGCAGCGGCTTGAAAAAGTGTTCCAGCGGTTGCAGCAACTAGGCCTGAAATCGAATGCAGCTAAATGTCATTTCTGCAAGCCAAAAGTGGAATTTTTGGGTCATACGGTATCTGAAGAGGGCATTGGAGTGATGGAGGATAAGATACAAGCTATTACAAGGGCATCAATACCCAGAACACAGACAGAGTTACGTGCATTCCTCGGTCTTGCCAGTTATTATCGGAGGTTTGTGCCCGGGTTTGCCACTATAGCACGCCAACTGCATGAACTGGTTGATCAGTTAAATGAAGACCAAGATCCACAGGGTAAACGAAGGTCCAGGAAAACTGCCACAGGAGAACTGTGGACCCAAGAATGTGATGTTGCATTTAAGCAGTTTAAAGCTAGGCTTACGTCTACTCCTCTTCTTGGTTTCCCAGATTTCTCTGTGCCCTTTATACTGGAAGTGGATGCCTCATACCAGGGATTGGGAGCCGTGCTGTCACAAGTGCAAGATGGCAAGAAAAGGGTGTTAGCATATGCCAGTCGCACTCTGCGACCATCAGAGAAAAATGCCAAAAGTAGCATAAAACTTGAGCTGCTAAGTATGAAATGGGCTATGACGGAAAAGTTCAGGAGTTATCTGCTCGGTGCTCAAGTTGAGGTGTTTACCGACAACAGGAGTTTGGCTCTGTGGCAAAAGTCTAAGCTTGGCTCAATCGAACAGAGTTGGATAGCACAGATGTCGATGTTCAATTACTCTATCAAACATAAGGCAGGTAGAGCGAACGGAAATGCTGACTACCTCTCTCGGTATCCTATAGAGAATCCAGAACACACCGATGAAGATGATGATGTCGCCATCAGTCACATAGCATTAGTGCCAGCCCGCTCAACAACTATACCCCCAAGGTTAGGTTTGCTGCAGAATATGGAGTTAAGAGCCATGTGTGGAGCAGTGGAGATGGGAGATGCACCAGGCCCGTATCCAGGCACAAGTGCGTCACAAACGTTTCCATCCTATTCTCTTGAAGAACTGTTAGCATTGCAGGAGGCTGATACTGATATTATGACAGTCTCCAGAATTATGAGAGATGGTACTAGATTGCCCAAGGAGGAGGTGAGGAGATTATCAAAGCCAGCAAAGAAGTTACTAAGGCAGCGTAGGCGCTTAACACTTATTGGAGGTTTCCTGTATCGGACAGTAAGCGGACCAAATGGGACTAAGATCACGCAACTTGTGGTTCCAGAATCTCTAAAAACGCGAGATCTGGGGGCAGTGCACAAAACTGGCCATCAGGGTCGTGATCGCATGTTGCAGATACTGAGGAACAGGTGTTTCTGGGATGGCATAACGTGTGATGTACAGGCATTCTGCAGAAGGTGCAGTAGATGCAATATAGCAAAAGCCCCGCATCTCAAGATCCAAGGTCCATCGGGAAATCTGCTGGCATCCAAGCTTTTTGAGGTAGTCGCCATGGACTTTACGCTGCTGGAAAGAGACGCACGAGGCTACGAGAATGTACTCATTATGACTGATGTATTTAGCAAGTTTGCAGTTGCCGTCCCAACCAGAGACCAAAAAGCAACCACCGTGGCCCGAGCGTTGGTAGAAAAATGGTTTTTGTACCTAACTGTGCCGCAGAGGCTTCATTTCGACCAGGGTAGAAATTTTGAATCGGCTGTCATATCCGAACTGTGTAGAGTATATGGCGTCGAGAAAAGTCGAACGACGGCATACAACCCTCGTGGAAATGGCCAGTGTGAACGGTTTAACAGGACATTGCATGATCTCTTAAGACCATTGTCCACCACTGAGAAACGGAGATGGTCTGACCACCTGGCAGAGGTCCTTGCAGTCTACAACGCTACTCCCCATGCATCTACGGGTTACTCCCCTTACTATCTTTTGTTTGGGAGGGAGCCGAAAATGCCCATCGATTTCATATTGGACCATTCATCAGAGGACGAAGAACCAGCTACAGTTGACCAGTGGCTTGAAGGGCACCTTTCCAGGTTACGGGAGGCGCACGTAGAAGCAGAGGCACAGTTGCAAAAGCTGGCAGCAGTCCGGAAAGAGAGATGGGACAAGCTGCCGTGTTCTACTCCACTACAGGTGGGAGAGTTTGTGAGGAAAAGAATGCACTACGCTGTGAGATCCAAAATTCGTGACATGTGGTCAGAAGAGGAGTACATTGTTATTCGTGCTCCCACAATGACAGGAGGTCCGTATGTCATCCAACAAACAGACAAAGCGAGTCCGAGCATTAGAGTCACTGGCAACGAACTGAGACGAAGTGAAGACAAAGATGATTCGCCAGATTTGGTAGATACGACACTAAGCCTACCTGAAGCACCAGCTTTGCCAGAGGAGACAGACCCTGGGGAGGGCGAAAATGACTTAACGCCCGAACCAGGCTGGTATGCCCTGCAGCCGATAGAAGGTCCTGCCCCGAGACGTTCTGAGAGAATACGACTGAAGCGCCTAGCTTAGTGCAGTTGTCGGGACGACAACAAAATCAGGCGGGGAATATGTGACCACGCCATCTTGTCAGCCATATTGCCTCCGTGGTTCACCCATCTTGTCAGCTATATTGTCTCTGTGGTTTAGTGCCTTTTCACCACATTATCTTCAAAAAGAAGATTTATTACGAGGCCACAATAAAGCCTACAAATTAGTTGTGTTATATTTGTGTTTTTCGCTATCTCTAGAGCGATAATCGCGAGTGTTGTTTGCGTGGCACAATTAATACGCGCAGCGGATTAAGTTGAGTGATTCGGCCTAGAGCTTATAAAAGAGATAGCGAGCGGCAAACAGGCCTTTTTTGAAGATTCAGTCCAGACAAGAGAAAACGAAGATACTAGGCGCCCTGTGTGGGTAGAGCAGAGACATGACACAAAGTCTATGAACACTGACTGGGTGTTTGGTATTTGCTATGTTCGGTTTTGTTCGGTAGTATTGAATGTTGATCTGTATAAGGCTTTGTGTTTCTTGAATTGTTAAGTCTGCTGCTGAGAGGGTCGCAAGCTACCTTCTTCTTCTTCTTCTTGCGATCGCATCTTTGATGATTACACCGTCAGACGAGTTCTCATGATGAATTCGACTGTTGTTTGAAGTTCCTCTTTAACTCCATATAGCTTTGAGTTTAGTGTTGAGTCATTGGGCCAGTATATCTTTCTTAACTGGTCATACAGAGGACAGTCCTGTAGAACATGCTCAGCAGTTTGTTCGTTTAATCCACATGTGCACAGTGGTGAAGCAAACAATCGTTGCTTGTGCATGTGTTTATTCAGTTTGTTATGCCCTGTCCTGAGTCGAAAAATAGTTATCTGTCCCTGCCGGTCAAGAGTGTGATAGTCGTCTTTGGGTTGGTTCTGTTCTCTTCTGATAGTCTGGATAGCTCTCTTTTTCTCAAAGTATGTGACTTCATTATCTTCTTGTTCACATTCTCCTCCCTTTTTTGCAAGTTTATCTGCCTTTTCATTTCCGGGTACACCACAATGAGATGGTACCCACTGAAGTATGGTTCTCTTTTTGGCAGCTACCTTGTTTAGTTCATTTCTCAGATGCGGGAGTTTACCACCCTTGAGAGCTTGCAGGACAGACAGTGCATCTGTGAGGATGACTACCTGGTGGCAGTCAGAGTTGGTGTTATAAATCATATTTGCAGCTTGCTCTAGAGCTTGAACCTCAGCTGTATAGTTGGAACAGAATTTACCAGTGGGAATGTGCCTAGTCTCATAGTGGTTGTCAGGATATGAGATAAAGATACCGGCACCTCCATTCCTAACAGCATTAGTTGCTGATCCATCTGTATAGGCATGTATCCACGATTGATCGGGATAGCTTTCTTGGATCATACTCAATGTAGCAGTTCGTTTTTGCAGATCATTATACTCACATCCACTTGTGAGACCACTGACTGATGTATTAATTTGGAGGGCACTGCTGGCCTGCTCCCATGGTACAGGGTATAGGGTGGGCTTCAGTGGTGTTGTCTTCATGGATAGGTCTTCTTGATGCTGTCTTATAAGTCTTTTACCCCGATGCACAAAGCTGCTACGCTTTAGACGTCCTAATGCCAGATCATCTAGTCTTGCCTTCATTGGGTGCATTGGCATACTGTTGTACTTTTCCATCTGGATCATGGTTTTTGTGTCTCTTCTATGGGACATTGTCTGTAATCCAGCAACCTTCTGCATCTCTGTTATTGGTGTAGTTTTCATGGCTCCTGTAATGAGCCTGAGAGCTTGATTTTGCACCTTGTCCAAAGACTGCAGATGTGAGTTAGCAGCTGATGACCATGCTGCTGAGCTAAACTCTAAGTGTGGTCTTATTACTCCATTATAAATCTTCTTTAGATTTCGTTCATTTGCTCCCCAGTTGGTACCTGCTAATTTTCTGAGTATGCCTAGTCGTCTTCGGGCCTTTCCTTCTGCATTTTCAATATGCTTATTCCATGTAAGCCTTTGGTCAAATGTCACCCCAAGATAGGTGGGGTAGCTTTCTTCCTTGATCACGGTTGTCCCTAGGTGTATGTTAGCTGATTTGTCCTTGGGGGCGAGGGAGAACAGTGTTGTGGAGGTTTTGTCTGTGTTTATTGTGATAAGCCATTTCTCTGCCCATGACACTAGCATGTCTGCTGCCCGCTGCATTCTATAATTTGCTGTGGTGACATTTTCATCAGCGCACCAGAGTACTAGGTCATCTGCATATAAGGCAGCTTTAACTCCTGCAGGGAGATCTTTCACCAGGTCATTGATGTAAACAAGGAAGAGTGTTGGGGAAATTACTCCTCCTTGAGGTACCCCCTGATGGAGCAACACTTTTCTGCTCTGCAGACCGTCAAGAGTGACTCTAGTTCTCCTGTTATGCAAGTATGACTGGATCCATTTCATCATGTTGCCTTGGATTCCACTTCTCCTAAGTTTTGCAATGAGGCCATCTTTCCACACCTTGTCAAAGGCCTGCTTGAAGTCGACCCAGATCGTTAGGACCTTTTTCTTCTCCTGGAAGGCATCTTCTATTGCTTGAGACAAGTAAGTAACTTGGTCTTCTATACTGTAGCATTCTCTAAATCCAGCTTGTTCCGGCACCAGGATCTGCTCAGACTCTAAATACCATTTCAATCTGTGGTTGGCTATTCGCTCCATAGTCTTCCCAACACAGCTTGTGAGACTGATTGGCCGGTAACTTGCAGCCTCGGTCTTACATTTCCCTTTCTTTAGTATGGGTATTGTGATGGCTTCTCTCCATACTTGGGGTACCGTTCCTTTCAACCAGCTGTGGTTGAATATCTCAAGCAGTTTTGTCTTTGCTGCTGAGCTCAGATTTACTAGCATTTCGTTGCTGATTTTGTCTGGGCCGGGTGACTTTTGAAACTTAAGCTTGGAAATAGCCTTCTGTAGTTCTCCTAGTGTGATGGGTTCCCTCATTGGGGCAGGAGTATCTGTCTGTCCCATGGTTGCCAGTATTTCTTTTCTTATCTCTCTCTGATGATCTATGTTAATGGGTAAGTTGCTTTCTGAACTGTATCTTCTAGCAAACAAGTCTGCAGCTTGTTTTCCTCTGAAAAGTTTGCCACCTTCATCCAATGTGATAGTCTGCCTAGGTGAGGAACGCTCTTCATTTAGAGACTTGACTAATCTCCAAAGTTTCCTGCCGTCTTTCTCAAGGTTCAGCGATGCCGTTTTAGTTCTCCAGCTTTTCCGCTTTTCTTCTAGCTTTGTTCTCTGAAACTCTGCTACAGCCTTTTTCCATTTGTTGTGAGTTTCAAGTGAAGGCTGAGACTCTGCGTCCTTTCTAGCCCTGTCCATAGCTTCCTGACGTTCTTGGAGTGTGCTGGACCAGTATGGTATGTAGTTACGCCGGCATCCTTTGGGAATGGTTTCTTTTGCAGCTTGTAGTATGCATCTGTTGAAGTCTTTTACTACTTCATTAATGTCTCTGTTCTGTACCTTGAGGATAGACAGCAGCGTGTTCACCTGATGCCTGAATAAACCCCAGTTGGCTTTTTTGTAGTTCCATCTTGTAATGGCGGGGCCTGTACTGAGAGTTGCACTCTGGACAGTAAGAAAGATTGGGCGATGGTCGCTTCCCCCTAGTTGGTCTCCTACTTCTCTACCAATAGATCCAGCTATATCTGGTGTGGAGAAGGCAAGATCTGGTATTGAAGTTGTGTGCCACCCTCTGGAGTAGAAGGTAGGAGTATCTGTGGCATTATTGACTAGGATTAGGGAGTGATCATCTTGCCAAGTTTCAACCTCTTCACCTCTGTGATCCAGATGGTTATAGCCCCAGCTCTGGGAGTGGCTATTAAAGTCTCCAACTGCTATAAAGTTGGTGGCTGGTACCTGTATAGAGCTGAGACTCAGGGGTTTGTTGTTCGGACAGTAATAGTTCAGGAGTTCTATTTCCATCTTGTGTACCTTTATCTGCAACAGCTGATATTCTGCTCCATCCATGAAGGTTTTCCTTTCGTGTGCAGGAATGTTATTCCTTACAAGAGTAAGTACTCCTCCTTTTCGCCTATCTTTTCTGTCGGATCTGAAGCATTGATATCCCCTTATTTTAAAGGTTTGATCTGCTTTCAAGTGAGTCTCTTGGATACAGCAAACACTGACTTGCTTCTCATACAAGATGTTTTCCAGCTCTGTCTTTTTGCTGTATCCAGCCTGCTTGCAGTTCACTCCCTCTGCATTTCAGTGCATCATGACAAGTGGCACTCTGGGTTTCTCTTTTTCTGTTTTGTTTTGGTCAGTAGTTCTCCTCCGCCGTCTTCTTCTTCTTCTTGCGATCGCAACTTTGATGATTACACCGTCAGACGAGTTCTCATGATGAATTCGACTGTTGTTTGAAGTTCCTCTTTAACTCCATATAGCTTTGAGTTTAGTGTTGAGTCATTGGGCCAGTATATCTTTCTTAACTGGTCATACAGAGGACAGTCCTGTAGAACATGCTCAGCAGTTTGTTCGTTTAATCCACATGTGCACAGTGGTGAAGCAGACAATCGTAGCTTGTGCATGTGTTTATTCAGTTTGTTATGCCCTGTCCTGAGTCGAAAAATAGTTGTCTGTCCCTGCCGGTCGAGAGTGTGATAGTCGTCTTTGGGTTGGTTCTGTTCTCTTCTGATAGTCTGGATAGCTCTCTTTTTCTCAAAGTATGTGACTTCATTATCTTCTTGTTCACATTCTCCTCCCTTTTTTGCAAGTTTGTTTGCCTTTTCATTTCCGGGTACACCACAATGAGATGGTACCCACTGAAGTATTGTTCTCTTTTTGGCAGCTACCTTGTTTAGTTCATTTCTCAGATGCGGTAGTTTACCACCCTTGAGAGCTTGCAGGACAGACAGTGCATCTGTGAGGATGACTACCTGGTGGCAGTCAGAGTTGGTGTTATAAATCATATTTGCAGCTTGCTCTAGAGCTTGAACCTCAGCTGTATAGTTGGAACAGAATTTACCAGTGGGAATGTGCCTAGTCTCATAGTGGTTGTCAGGATATGAGATAAAGATACCGGCACCTCCATTCCTAACAGCATTAGTTGCTGATCCATCTGTATAGGCATGTATCCATGATTGATCGGGATAGCTTTCTTGGATCATACTCAATGTAGCAGTTCGTTTTTGCAGATCATTATACTCACATCCACTTGTGAGACCACTGACTGTTGTATTAATTTGGAGGGCACTGCTGGCCTGCTCCCATGGTACAGGGTATAGGGTGGGCTTCAGTGGTGTTGTCTTCATGGATAGGTCTTCTTGATGCTGTCTTATAAGTCTTTTCCCCCGATGCACAAAGCTGCTACGCTTTAGACGTCCCAATGCCAGATCATCTAGTCTTGCCTTCATTGGGTGCATTGGCATACTGTTGTACTTTTCCATCTGGATCATGGTTTTTGTGTCTCTTCTATGGGACAATGTCTGTAATCCAGCAACCTTCTGCATCTCTGTTATTGGTGTAGTTTTCATGGCTCCTGTAATGAGCCTGAGAGCTTGATTTTGCACCTTGTCCAAAGACTGCAGATGTGAGTTAGCAGCTGATGACCATGCTGCTGAGCTAAACTCTAAGTGTGGTCTTATTACTCCATTATAAATCTTCTTCAGATTTCGTTCATTTGCTCCCCAGTTGGTACCTGCTAATTTTCTGAGTATGCCTAGTCGTCTTCGGGCCTTTCCTTCTGCATTTTCAATATGCTTATTCCATGTAAGCCTTTGGTCAAATGTCACCCCAAGATAGGTGGGGTAGCTTTCTTCCTTGATCACGGTTGTCCCTAGGTGTATGTTAGCTGATTTGTCCTTGGGGGCGAGGGAGAACAGTGTTGTGGAGGTTTTGTCTGTGTTTATTGTGATAAGCCATTTCTCTGCCCATGACACTAGCATGTCTGCTGCCCGCTGCATTCTATAATTTGCTGTGGTGACATTTTCATCAGCGCACCAGAGTACTAGGTCATCTGCATATAAGGCAGCTTTCACTCCTGCAGGGAGATCTTTCACCAGGTCATTGATGTAAACAAGGAAGAGTGTTGGGGAAATTACTCCTCCTTGAGGTACCCCCTGATGGAGCAACACTTTTCTGCTCTGCAGACCGTCAAGAGTGACTCTAGTTCTCCTGTTATGCAAGTATGACTGGATCCATTTCATCATGTTGCCTTGGATTCCACTTCTCCTAAGTTTTGCAATGAGGCCATCTTTCCACACCTTGTCAAAGGCCTGCTTGAAGTCGACCCAGATCGTTAGGACCTTTTTCTTCTCCTGGAAGGCATCTTCTATTGCTTGAGACAAGTAAGTAACTTGGTCTTCTATACTGTAGCATTCTCTAAATCCAGCTTGTTCCGGCACCAGGATCTGCTCAGACTCTAAATACCATTTCAATCTGTGGTTGACTATTCGCTCCATAGTCTTCCCAACACAGCTTGTGAGACTGATTGGCCGGTAACTTGCAGCCTCGGTCTTACATTTCCCTTTCTTTAGTATGGGTATTGTGATGGCTTCTCTCCATACTTGGGGTACCGTTCCTTTCAACCAGCTGTGGTTGAATATCTCAAGCAGTTTTGTCTTTGCTGCTGAGCTCAGATTTACTAGCATTTCGTTGCTGATTTTGTCTGGGCCGGGTGACTTTTGAAACTTAAGCTTGGAAATAGCCTTCTGTAGTTCTCCTAGTGTGATAGGTTCCCTCATTGGGGCAGGAGTATCTGTCTGTCCCATGGTTGCCAGTATTTCTTTTCTTATCTCTCTCTGATGGTCTATGTTAATGGGTAAGTTGCTTTCTGAACTGTATCTTCTAGCAAACAAGTCTGCAGCTTGTTTTCCTCTGAAGAGTTTGCCACCTTCATCCAATGTGATAGTCTGCCTTGGTGAGGAATGCTCTTCATTTAGAGACTTGACTAATCTCCAAAGTTTCCTGCCGTCTTTCTCAAGGTTCAGCGATGCCGTTTTAGTTCTCCAGCTTTTCCGCTTTTCTTCTAGCTTTGTTCTCTGAAACTCTGCTACAGCCTTTTTCCATTTGTTGTGAGTTTCAAGTGAAGGCTGAGACTCTGCGTCCTTTCTAGCCTTGTCCATAGCTTCCTGACGTTCTTGGAGTGTGCTGGACCAGTATGGTATGTAGTTACGCCGGCATCCTTTGGGAATGGTTTCTTTTGCAGCTTGTAGTATGCATCTGTTGAAGTCTTTTACCACTTCATTAATGTCTCTGTTCTGTACCTTGAAGGTAGACAGCAGCGTGTTCACCTGATGCCTGAATAAACCCCAGTTGGCTTTTTTGTAGTTCCATCTTGTAATGGCTGGGCCTGTACTGAGAGTTGCACTCTGGACAGTAAGAAAGATTGGGCGATGGTCGCTTCCCCCTAGTTGGTCTCCTACTTCTCTACTAATAGATCCAGCTATATCTGGTGTGGAGAAGGCAAGATCTGGTGTTGAGGTTGTGTGCCATCCTCTGGAGTAGAAGGTATGAGTATCTGTGGCATTATTGACTAGGATTAGGGAGTGATCATCTTGCCAAGTTTCAACCTCTTCACCTCTGTGATCCAGATGGTTATAGCCCCAGCTCTGGGAGTGGCTATTAAAGTCTCCAACTGCTATAAAGTTGGTGGCTGGTACCTGTATAGAGCTGAGACTCAGGGGTTTGTTGTTCGGACAGTAATAGTTCAGGAGTTCTATTTCCATCTTGTCTACCTTTATCTGCAGCAGCTGATATTCTGCTCCATCCATGAAGGTTTTCCTTTCGTGTGCAGGAATGTTATTCCTTACAAGAGTAAGTACTCCTCCTTTTCGTCTATCTTGTCTGTCGGATCTGAAGCATTGATATCCCCTTATTTTAAAGGTTTGATCTGCTTTCAAGTGAGTCTCTTGGATACAGCAAACACTGACTTGCTTCTCATACAAGATGTTTTCCAGCTCTGTCTTTTTGCTGTATCCAGCCTGCTTGCTGTTCACTCCCTCTGCATTCCAGTGCATCATGACAAGTGGCACTCTGGGTTTCTCTTTTTCTGTTTTGTTTTGGTCAGTAGTTCTCCTCCGCCGTCTGTTGACTCCACAAGACGGTCTAGAGGGTCCTCCAGTAGCTGAGGGTGGGCTCTGTCGAGGCTCAGAGCCCGGCACTGCACCTGCCTGGTGGAGCTCCACAGGGCGAGCACCAGAACGAGATTTATTTGACGGTGTACTCTCCATAGAAAAAAAAAAGCGAGTTGCATGATACTGTGGTTTCCGGTGCGCCTTCTGGCCCAGTATCTACGACTTTAGCACCTGTTCAACGGGAGAGTGGGCTCATCCCTAATCTGTTTATGTTCCCAGTAGTAGACTATTCGCAAGCAGCCTGGGGGTGTCACTGCTCTGCGCGGACCTTGTTTACCGAGGCGGCGTCCGAGCTCGTATGGTGAAAATATGGTTGCGTTATCTTCAAAATAGCCCTGTCTTTCCCGTGGCTTTTCTGCCATCCTGCAACTTTGAGTTAGGGAGTTCTGAGCTCCAGTCTCTTTCCCAGGCATTTTATCCTGGCCTGGCACGCATACAGAGGACCCCACTTCTGGTTCTAAGTTAGCAGTTGGGGATAGGTGGGGTAGCACACTGTGCATTCCCCGTCATCCAGGGGGCTCTCCAACTATGCAGAGCTTGCACAATGCTGTGCTCTGGTTCTGGGCTCTCCCAAGGAATCCTCACGTCCTGCACAGAGCCACTTCCCGATACCCACCACCTGCCAACCCTCCATTGTAGAAATCTCCTGCATGCGGCCATCCAGTCAAGAGCCAGTATTAAGTCTGGTGCCCAAGTGATCCCCCCAAGCTCAGTGTGCAATGCTGGGTTCTCATCATGCTGCAACACAGGGGGGATTGTGATGCTGAGCCATCTCTCTCAACTCTGCACCGATAAGTGACATCGGGGACTTAACTGTGCCTCAGTATTGGGAGGCCCCGTTTCCAGGTACACCACACACAGCCAATTGAGGCAACGGTCGCCGTGGGCGTACAAGCTACCAATAATTGCAACCCCTGTCAAACGATCCTTAATAAATTTTCTTAGTGCATGGGTCTTGGGTGTGAGGTAGCCACATCGACATAAGTTCACCGCCACCACACCTAGCGCCCTGTCATAAACATATATATATATATATATATATATATATATATATATATATATATATATATATATATATATATATATATATATATATATATATATATATATATATCGAGCTAACAAATGGAATTTCGCTGAATTAAATCAGCTGGGGGCTTGAAGGAGCAAAGCATTTATATCCATCTTCACAAAAGGTGACGGGTCAGATACAAAGTTAACGTGCTAAGACTTATTCAGCATTGTTCTTGACTTCTGAAACATCTTGTGGATCTCCCTCGAGGTAGAAGCATCATTATCCTTCTATCTACAACTCTGCCAAGAGTAATCTTGTGCGAAGGCAGACATCTTTGAAGACCCACGTTCGATAATCTAGGTTTTGGCCACTGTTGGACCACTACTGCAGAGCAAGGGGAGGCAACCTGTGACAAACTTGTTTTTTTTTAATTGTTAAACTTTTCTGCACTCAGAACTGTATATATTGCATGTATGTTTAAAATCACTGACCACTTCAAATAAGTGCATGTCATATTGCTTTCATTTCTTCACATTTTCATATATAACACTGTTTGTAATCATTATAAATAAATTATTTAACGTAAAACCAGAAACGGTAGACAATACTCAAATGTACTCCCTAAAATTAGCTCGTTAAAATGCGGTTTTTGAACACGTATACTAAGATTTAACTTCAGCCACTCATGATTTTTCGTCTCAGTATGATGCCTATTAATAATTAAATGAAACTTATTTCATGCCTTTTCCTTAACGGAGACAGTCTGTTTGTACACACATTATGATATAACAACTAAGAACTTTCTTTCATCTTCTTTTTAGTTTAACAATTATAATAAATAAAAATTCATAGGTACAATTATATGCAATATTATTTATTTATATATTTATTTAGCGTCCGATTGACAGAGTGGTTAGAGTGCTGGTCTCTCGCGGCAAAGGTGCTGGGTTCAATTCACGGTATCGACACGCTCTCGTCTATCCATCTGTAAATGAATACCTGATTTTGATCGTGAGTTAGGGAAGAAAAAGGCAGCGAGGAAGGGAACTGGTCACCTCGCCTATCGATGCTGGACCTAGTATTGTGAAGTCTCAAACAATTCACTCCACTACGGTAGTATCCGCTATGGGACCACTTTTACCTTATATATATTATTCACTGCCCAAATTATGATTTCACTACACGCATCATACCCCACTACACGCACCATACGTATACCTGTTTGGAATGAATATTGAAATAATAATTTCCCACCATATTTTAGACGAAATTAGAAAAATTTCATAAAATCTGTTTACATACTATAAATGAATACCATATGAAGTACCGTAAACATAAAGACATCTTTACTCTTTATCTCTCCAGCATTTTGCCCTATAAAGGAAGGAACGGTGGAAATATCTGCCTAATGGATTATAATAGCAACAACGCAGTGAGATATACCTATTTTTTTTTCATGCAAGAATTACTGTACATTGCTTCGTGCCTGAGTTAAGTGCCTGTTATCGAGCTAGGAATCACTTGTCCAGTGTTCTCTACCTGACAGTAGCATGCACTGTACAGTGTGTTGCGGTTCAGTACTTCCTGCCTCCTTTACCGGCACCATTTTGTTACCCGCGCTCAGTCTGTTTACAGCAGCATTTGTGCACTTCGTGTCTCAGTGTCGTATTCTGGCAATTTTCAAAAGATATTACTGATTAGTGACAATGCACCTAGTAACCTAAGAGCTCTGATGGAGATTTACGGGAAGATTTAATGCTGTTTTCCTGCCTGCTAACACAACATCTATTCTGCCGCCTTTGGGTCAAGGAGTAATTGCTGCTTTCAAGTCCTATTATTTAAAAAGGACAATATGTAAAGGCTATAGCTGCCTTAGATAGTGATACTTCTTATGTGCCTAAGCAAAATAAATTGGGAGCTTCTGGAAAGGTACTTACCATTCTAGATGCCATTAAGAACATTCGTGATTCATGAGAAGAGGTCATAAAGTGTCTCAGTTTAGGAGTGTCGTGAAACATTCTAAATCCACATATATAAATTAAAAAGTAAATGTAAAACCTAACGCATTAATTCAATAAAAGGAAAGAGGAATGGTAAAAGACCAGTGCTGTTACAATGGAGTACAAAAATCCCCCTTTTTCTACTTCGTCTGCATAATTGTAACGCTTTCACGTTTGATAGTAAAGCCTACAGCAGCAGAAAATGGTGCCAGTCCCTTTACCTCCGATGCTACTGCTAGTCAGGGAGCCTCAACCTCAGCTATGAATTTTCATTTAGATCATTTTGTTGAGAAAGACGATGATATTGAGAGCTATCTAAATAGATATGAACTATTAGCTACCACGTATGGGTTAGAGAGAGAAAGGTGGAGCTTAAAGTTATCTCAAGGTCTTCGTGGGGCAGCTTATGAAGTTTTTGCCACAATGAGCAGAGGTGATCAAGAAAATTATGACATGTTAAAGCAGGCTCTTTTGTTAAGATATGAAAAGAACGCAGAATTTTATAGGAAAAAATTTAGGAATGCTAAACTACAGTCAGGTGAAACCTATCACCAGTTCTCTGCACGGTTAGAGACATACTTGGAGAAATGGACTTCTCTGGGGAAAACCCAAGATCTTAAGGAAATGGTCCTTATAGAACAACTAAGAGAGTCCATGGCTCCAGACCTGAGAAAGTTTCTCATGGAACAAGGTGCAGAGAGGCTGGGTGAGTTACTAAATGTTGCTGAAAGGTATCAGGCAGCTCAGGCAGAGGTATCAGATAACAAAAGGAAACAGGTAGATAATTTTAAGGCACCACAGAACTTTAATAAATTTGATCCTAGAGATCAAAACAAAGGTAAGCACCAGTTTGATAGGCCACGGTATGACAATAAAAATAAAACCCCACAATTCGATGAAAGGAAATATGATGAAAGAAAATCTTTCAACCAAGGAAAGAGATGGTGTAAAAATTGTAAGATGAACAATCATGACACTGACCATTGTAGAAGGAAACCTCCTCATTGTGCTGCTATGACCTCTGGAAAAAAGGTCAAACCTGCGGAACTACAGGAACCATACCATCCCCCAGTGTGTGAAGATGTCATCTGTAATGGTGTCACCATAAGGTGTTTATATGATACAGGTTTAGATTATGATTCCGTTGTGAGTTCTCACCTGGTGCAGGCAGATCAATACACCACAGAAACATTGGAGATTCAAACTGCAACCAAGGATGTAGCTACTATGACACTTCCCGTCGCCCGGATAAAGGTGAAAACGCGATATGTGGAAGGAATCATAAAAGCAGCAGTGATAAATGAGCCAATCTACCTTCTGATATTGGGGTGTAGATATGTCTTCTTGGGGAATCCCAAGAGACCTGTGATATTGGCAACAGTGCAGACCAGATCACAGTCTAAAAAGGAGGAGGATAATCCAATAAATACTCATCCAGATGAGACGAGGAAGGCACAGGCGGAGGACAAGACACTCAGGCCGTGTTTCAAGAAGTTGCCCAAATCTCATACACCTCCAGGCAAGGGAGAATTTTATATGAAGAACAAACTGATCTATAGGAAGGCTGGATCTGAATCCAATGGTCACGGACAGCTGGTCCTTCCCACTTCATATAGAACTAAAGTGTTGGAACTAGGGCATGCGATTCCCTTCAGTGGTCATATGGGGATCAGCGCAACAGGACAGCGAATAGCTTGTCACTATTTCTGGCCAGGGATAACTGAAGATATCAAACGATATGTAAAATCCTGTCCAGAGTGCCAACGAGTAGCACCTAAGCATTGGACTGCACCAGCAACTCTGGGGGAAATGCCCATAATGGGAACACCCTTTGAGAGAGTTGCCGTGGATCTTGTGGGACCTCTCACTCGAACTAAGAGAAGGAACAGCTACATTCTGACTCTGGTGGACACTTGTTCTATGTGGGGAGAGGCGGTAGCCCTGTCATCGATTGACTCTAAGCATGTGGCAGAGAAGGGTTAAAGAACGGTAAAGCTCCGGGCCATGATAACTTAAATGCAGAGCTATTTAAGACAGACCCTGAGCCAGCAGCAGAACTATTAGAACCACTATTTGCACAAGTGTGGAAAACGGGGACAACACCATCAGAGTGGAACAAAGGAATAATTGTCAAATTGCCCAAGAAGGGAGGTCTTTCAGACTGCAATAATTGGAGAGGAATCACTCTTCTCTCAGTTCCCAGCAAAATACTAGGCAGGATAATTATACAGAGAATTTCAAAGGCAGTAGACTACAAACTGAGGAAAGAACAAGCAGGATTTAGAAAGAACAGAAGATGTGTAGACCATATATTCACTCTCATGAACATTATAGAGCAGTGCTCAGAATGGCAAAGACAGCTTTACATAAATTTTGTTGATTTTGAAAAGGCTTTTGACAGCATACATAGGGACAGTTTATGGAAAATACTGAGGGCTTATGGAATTCCAAGCTGCATAGTGTCAATCATAAAAAGCCTCTATGCCAACTTTACGTGTAGTGTTGGGCAGAGCAACCTAACCTTCGAGGTGAAGACAGGAGTACGACAGGGGTGCCCCTTATCAACCACTCTATTTTTAACAGTCATAGACTGGGTGATGCGCCAGACAACAGAGGGCAGTCCAAGAGGAATAAGATGGACTACATTTTCAACATTGGAAGATCTGGAATATGCAGATGACATTGCACTGCTGGCACATTCACATCAACACATCCAGGAAAAAACGGATAGACTTAATAAATTTAGCCAGCAGGTGGGCTTGAACATCAATTTAAAGAAGTCTGAGGTCATGACGCTCAATGTGAGCAACCCTGAGCCCATATCAGTAAGGAATCAGCAACTGGTACAGACAGATACCTTCACATACCTAGGAAGCATAGTAACACCAGACGGTGGGGCAGGCAAAGACATCAACATCAGAATGAATAAGGCAAGAACAGCCTTCTTAGCCTAAATAACATCTGGAAGTCCTCCCAATACAGCACAAGCACAAAATTAAGATTATACCAGAGTTGCGTGCTTTCTGTGCTTCTCTATGGTGCGGAATGCTGGAGAGTCACAGAGAAGGAAATGTCAAAAGTGTCCTCTTTTCACACAACATGCCTAAGAAAAATTCACCGAATCTTTTGGCCGAATACCATCACCAACCAAGATCTGCTTACTCGTAGTGTGACAGCGCCATCTTGAGGTCTGTCGTTCTAGGCGCTGGCCCCATCTGGGCAGTCATATTGTCTATGTGGTTTAGTGCCTTTTGATCACGTTATCTTCAAGCCGATTTATTACAAGGCCATAATAAGCCTACGAATTAGTTGTGTTTTTGCTCTAGTTGTGTAAATCTGTGTGGCGCAGATTAATCCGCGTAGCGCGCAGTAAATTGAGTGGTTAGGCCAGGGCTTATAAAAATGGGTAGCAAGCGGCGAAACCGGTCTATGTTTGAGAGAGCCGCCCAGTGAGAACAGACTAAGAAGACACACAAGAGCCAAGCTGTAAATGCCTTGAGCACGTGAGTTAATTTAAATTAGCATTAGTTTTCTAGGATTCTGAAATTATATCGATGTGGCTATTTTAATGTTTAATGGGATAGATAGATAGATAGATGTGAGAGTTTAAGAGCGATTATTTCATTCTTCAGAAAGGCTATTCCACTGGAAATTTAGATAAGATTAACGATCGCAAGATAGTAGCCTCGTGGTGATAAAATGCGGCGATAGCGAGTCTGATTAAACACGCTCCGCGTGGTAAACCTATAATATGTTATGCCGAGCGACACGTTGTGTATTTAGTCCCAGTTTGGCTTAAGTCGAGAATAATTATATTGTATTCTTTATGTAAGAGTAATTTAGTGTATTTCACGTTTATTGATAATTCTACTGTATATTTAATGGGTTACTGTGAGGTGCAGCCGCACGAGTCGTCACATACGACATGCTTCAGAATGCAGTAACGAATATTGAGATAGACCAGTTGTGAGGTGGTGGTTAATTCTCATTATTGAGATTATTTGTTGTACATGTATTGAAGAATATTATTTTATGCCCAGTTGATTATTATTGTTGTGTGAACAATGGTTTGTGAGAGCACGTGGGCGTACCAGATGTATATTTCTCTTCTCCGCTCCTGAGGGAGCATGGGGCCACCGGTGTGGTTTGCCTCAGCATGAAGCATTCAGATGCTCTTGCAGTAGTGGTTTCGGTAGCAACCTATGTTACCCGGTGCGATTGCCAGCCTCATGCACAACACCATACTAGTCGCATTGGACGACACGCATGAGTGTGTGAGATAGTTGATGATATCAGGTGGGCGCATGTTTTCTGTATGGTAAGTGTTATTATCCATGCTATTGATGTTCACTTAGACGTTGTTTTATTTATTATTTTTCAGACAGTCTATGAACACTGACTGGGTGTTTGTTGGATTGTTTGTTTGGTGTTCGGTAGAATTAAATGTTGATCTGCATAAGGCTTTGGGTTGCTTGAATTGTTAAGTCTGCTGCTGAGAGGGTTGCAAGCAACCAATAATTGCAACCCCTGTCAAACGATCCTTTATAAATTTTCTTAGTGCACGGGTCTTGGGTGTGAGGAACCCCTAGCGCCCCTGTCACAAGTGGCCCTGCGAGCAGGATCGACAGACAGCATGCAGTGAAGCAACTCTTCAGCAATCAGAGCAGCAACAGCCGAAACAGTAGAACACCCAGTTCAGTGCAAGGCGAGGGACGGGATCATCGAGTTTGTCAAGATTTCTAGTCAACCCTACTAGCAACAAGATGGCGGCACGCAACACACGTGCTGCTAGTAGAACTGATAACGAAGATGTGGCTGAGGTGGATGACCCTGTAGTAGGGCTGAATCGTCAACCAGAACGAGTGCAGTACATCGTGGTACCTACTCACAAAAGGGTGCGGTGCTTTGGGGAGCGCACGGGTCCTACGGCCGAGGAATATGTCAGAGAGGTGAGAGCTGCCTGGAGAGTAGGGATGATGAGTTAAGAGGACCAGGCAGATGTTATTCTTGACAGTGTGACCCCAAGTGTCCGAAGGGAGCTGAGGATTCAGGCTGATGATGATGACCCAGAATCGATGCTACATTCCATTCTTAGGGTGTATGGGGAGCGTCGGAGCATCCCAGAAGTAATGGCCGCGTTCTACTCTACCCGGCAAGGTGCAAGGGAGTCTCTTTGGGAATTCTCCCATCGCATTCACGAGGTGTTTGAAAGTGTTGTAAGGGCACAAAAGCAGAACAACGTCACTCCTTTGGCGCCATCCTTTCTTCGTGACCAGTTTGCTGCTTGTCTGAGAGATGACCTACTAAGAAAGCTTGCAAAGGAAATGATCATCAAGGAGCCAACAGCATCGTTCACGTCGGTGAGGGACTATGCCCTACGGTTTTTGGAGACTGAGCCCACTTCTGGGGCTGGTGTTGCCAGTGTCGAAGCAGCTTCGGGGGCTGGTGTTGCCAGTGTTGAAGTGGCAAGAACAGAGACTGTGTCAGATACGCATGCATTAAACGCAGAAGTAGAGCGGCTGAGAGCACAGGTGGCTCAATTAGAGGCTAAAATTGATGCGATGTCTCAGGAGCAGGGGAGACGTACCAGGACAGTTCGTTGTTTTAGATGCAGAGAACTAGGCCACGTACAGAATCGATGTCCACAGGCGTTAAACTAGACCCCTCTGCGGCTGGGAGTCAGGTTACAGAAGGGGAGCAGAATGGCTCAAAGATAAAGATGGTTGGTGGTCGACCGGAGTGTGAGGTGCTTATTGCAGGGAAGAAAGTCAAAGGCGGCCAGGGATGTAAGGGTAGCAGGAGGCGACCCAGGGCACCAAGGAAGCCTAGGAAAATAAGATGCTTCAACTGTGGAGACCTTTCGAACCACATGGCAGCCAAGTGTCCCCAGGGCCCGCTTCCTAAGCGATGTTTCCATTGTAGGTCCCCGGACCATTTGATATCGGTTTGCCCATCAAAGAGCGCCCTCTCTAAGCGTACCAACACATCTACATTGCCGTCACAGTGCAAGCCAAGAGATGGCCGTGGCAACTGTCACCATAAGGGCGCCAGGAAAAGTGGTCGACATTTAGAGGAGGAGACTCATCTAACACTCGTTGAAGTACACGTTTCCAGGCTACGAGGGGCGCACGTAAGAGCAGAGCCACCGTTGCAGAGTTTTGCAGCAGTCCGGAAAGAGAGAGATGTGACAAGCTGTCGTGTTCTACTCCACTACAGGTCGGAGAATTGGTGAAGAAGAGAATGCACGACGCTGAGAGATCCGAGATTCGTGATATGTGGTCAGAAGACGAGTACGTTGTAGTTCGTGCTCCCACAATGACAGGGGGTCCATATATCATCCAACGAACGGACAGAGCGAGTCCGAGCATTAGAGTCACCGGCAATGACCTGAGACGAAGTGAAGGAAAAGGTGATCCTCCAGATTTGGAGAATACGACTGGGGAGCCTGATTTAGTGTAGTTGTCGGGACGACAACAAAATCAGGCGGGGAATATGTGACAGCGCCATCTTGAGGTCTGTCGTTCTAGGCGCTGGACCCATCTGGGCAGTCATATTGTCTATGTGGTTTAGTGCCTTTTGATCACGTTATCTTCAAGCCGATTTATTACAAGGCCATAATAAGCCTACGAATTAGTTGTGTTTTTGCTCTAGTTGTGTAAATCTGTGTTTTCATGCATTCTGGAGCAATAATCGCGTGTGTTATCTGTGTGGCGCAGATTAATCCGCGTAGCGCGCAGTAAATTGAGTGGTTAGGCCAGGGCTTATAAAAAGGGGTAGCAAGCGGCGAAACCGGTCTATGTTTGAGAGAGCCGCCCAGTGAGAACAGACTAAGAAGACACACAAGAGCCAAGCTGTAAATGCCTTGAGCACGTGAGTTAATTTAAATTAGCATTAGTTTTCTAGGATTCTGAAATTATATCGATGTGGCTATTTTAATGTTTAATGGGATAGATAGATAGATAGATGTGAGAGTTTAAGAGCGATTATTTCATTCTTCAGAAAGGCTATTCCACTGGAAATTTAGATAAGATTAACGATCGCAAGATAGTAGCCTCGTGGTGATAAAAGGCGGCGATAGCGAGTCTGATTAAACACGCTCCGCGTGGTAAACCTATAATATGTTATGCCGAGCGACACGTTGTGTATTTAGTCCCAGTTTGGCTTAAGTCGAGAATAATTATATTGTATTCTTTATGTAAGAGTAATTTAGTGTATTTCACGTTTATTGATAATTCTACTGTATATTTAATGGGTTACTGTGAGGTGAGAATATGTATTTAGATTTCTGGAGAGCGCGAGGCCACTCCTTTGTTGAGACAGGTGTTTCTCTGTTTGCTCCTGGTGGAGCATGGAAACACCAATGCGGCTGGTGTCCACCACAAGCCAACAGAAGCATTTTTATGCTATTACAGTGGTTGTTCCTGTAATATAATGTGTTTCATGCGATGAGATTCCCAGCCGCACGAGTCGTCACATACGACATGCTTCAGAATGCAGTAACGAATATTGAGATAGACCAGTTGTGAGGTGGTGGTTAATTCTCATTATTGAGATTATTTGTTGTACATGTATTGAAGAATATTATTTTATGCCCAGTTGATTATTATTGTTGTGTGAACAATGGTTTGTGAGAGCACGTGGGCGTACCAGATGTATATTTCTCTTCTCCGCTCCTGAGGGAGCATGGGGCCACCGGTGTGGTTTGCCTCAGCATGAAGCATTCAGATGCTCTTGCAGTAGTGGTTTCGGTAGCAACCTATGTTACCCGGTGCGATTGCCAGCCTCATGCACAACACCATACTAGTCGCATTGGACGACACGCATGAGTGTGTGAGATAGTTGATGATATCAGGTGGGCGCATGTTTTCTGTATGGTAAGTGTTATTATCCATGCTATTGATGTTCACTTAGACGTTGTTTTATTTATTATTTTTCAGACAGTCTATGAACACTGACTGGGTGTTTGTTGGATTGTTTGTTTGGTGTTCGGTAGAATTAAATGTTGATCTGCATAAGGCTTTGGGTTGCTTGAATTGTTAAGTCTGCTGCTGAGAGGGTTGCAAGCAACCAATAATTGCAACCCCTGTCAAACGATCCTTTATAAATTTTCTTAGTGCACGGGTCTTGGGTGTGAGGAACCCCTAGCGCCCCTGTCACAGTAGCAAGCAAGAGGACATGCATACCATCATAGCTGGCAGACGCTGGAGCTGGGTTGGTCATGTCCTTAGAAGAGACCCCGATGCCATCACAAGAACAGCTATGCTTTGGACCCCTGAAGGAAAGCGAAAGAGAGGCCGACCAAAAACAACTTGGCGGAGGACTGTGGAGGCTGAGATGCGAAGAATGAACCAGAGTTGGGGCACTGTACGAAGGATGGCCACCGACCGTGCAAAGTGGAATCAATTTGTTGTTGCCCTACAAGACCCACTAGGCGTGATGGCCACTGACTGCTTTGACGGTCGGTGGTTAAGGATCGAAGAAGAAGAATGTGGCAGAGGCATTACTCACAATTTTCACAAGGTTAGGCTTTCCCAATCAAATCTTGACTGATAATGGCTCTCAGTTCAAGGGGAAACTAACAGAAGAAGTTTTCTGGATCTTCCAGGCCAAACACTTCCATTGTAGTGTGTACCACCCCCAAGGGAACGGCCAAGTGGAAAGATTTAATGGCACATTGATGTCGATCCTGAGAAAGTTGGCACACGAAAAACCAGATACATGGGATCAGTACCTTCACGCCGCCCTCTTTGCTTATCGGGAGGTACCCCATAGTTCAACCGGAATGGCCCCGGCAACATTATTATTTGGAAGGCCAATAAAAGGTCCACTTGAAGCGCTGTTAAGAACGTGGACTGATGAAAAGGCAGAGGAAAATATTACATCCTCATACCAATATGTGAATGAGCTGACCACTCGTTTAAAAACTGGCTGGAAACTTGCCAATGAAAATTTGAGACAAGCCAGGAAGAAACATGCTGCCTATTTCAACAGGAAAGCTAAAGACAGAGATTTGGCTGTGGGAGAGAAGGTACTGCTTCTTCTCCCCGGTAGTCAGAATAAGTTACAAATTGGATGGCAGGGTCCATATACAGTTCTAGAGAAGGTGTCTAGAACAAATTATAAGATAGATAAGAAGGGGAAAGAAAAAATCTATCATGTGAATCTCCTGAAGAAATATCTGGAAAGAGAAAATCAGGAAGAGACACACTTGTTGACCTTATCCATTGCTATGGAGATGAAAAACGAACCACTTTCATCATTTGAATATCCATTACACCCCTGTGAGACAGCGGCACAGGTGAAAATCAGTACACATTTAACGAAAAATCAGAAATAGAGAGTGCAACAGGTTTTAGATAATCATACAGAGGTGTTAACAGACCGACCGGGGCATACAAACTTATTGGAATATGATATGAAACTGATAGACCCCCACACCTGTCTGTATGAAACCCTATTCGATTCCTTTTGCTAAGGAGAAAGCTTTGAAGGAAGAGATAGACTATTTGTTGAAGGAAGGAATTATTTCACACAGTGAATCTTCGTATAGTTCCAGTGTTGTGCTCTTAAGGAAACTCTCTGGAGAACATAGACTCTGTATAGATTACAGGAGACTGAATGCTATCACAGAAGGACAGGTGGATCCATTGCCGGATACAAATCAGTTGTTTGCCAGGCTAAATAAAGCTAAATATTTCTCAAAAGTGGATCTGAGTAAAGGATACTGTCACATTCCAGTAAAGCCTGAGGTTAGACCATACCTAGCTTTTAGTACCTCAAAGGGACACTATGAGTTTAACAGATTGCCATTTGGATTGAAGAATGCCCCTAGTGTCTTCTCTAGAATGATGAGAAAATTATTGGACCCTCTGTATAATTCATGCATCACAAATTTCATGGATGATATCCTTATAGCAACAGAAACATTTGAGGAACACATTGACTCTCTGAATATGCTGTTTAATCGACTTAGAGAAGCGAATTTAACAGCCCGACCAACCAAATGTTGCGTTGGATGTAAAGAATTAGAATTCTTGGGACACACAGTCCATCAGGGAAACATGACCCCTGACCCCAAGAATTTAGAGAAACTAAAGAAAGCCCCAAGACCACAAACCAAGAAAGACGTGAGATCCTTTGTCTCATTATGTGGTTTCTACCAAAAGTATATCAAAAACTTTAATTCCATATGTGCACCGTTAACTGATTTGACACGTAAAGGAAATCCAGATCGAATTACATGGACACCCCAATGTGAATTGGCTTACCAGGAATTGAAGGAAAAGCTTACAAGCAAACCTATTTTGAAACTACCTGACTTAAGTCAAGAATTTATTGTAAGGACGGATGCCAGTAATATTGGGTTAGGTGCGACACTGCTACAGAAATCAGATGCATTGGATGGGGAATTAAGCCCAGTGGCATATGCTAGCAGAAAATTGAATAAAGCTGAAACCAACTACTCAACTAGCGAAAAAGAATGTCTTGCAGTAGTATGGGCGATAAAGAAATTCAATATTTATCTGTATGGGAAGGCATTTAAGTTGCAAACGGATCACAAACCCTTGTAGTTTCTAGCGCAGGCTAGACATGAAAATTCTAGATTACTCCGTTGGTCATTACTGATGCAGCCATATGAGTTTAGCATAGAGTATATATCTGGAAAAACAAATCTGGGAGCGGATTTTTTAAGCCGCCATCCGTGTGATGAGAATCACCGTAAGCCCCAGAAAAAATAATAAATTTCTCTATGTGTATATAGAATTATAGACTGACATATAACGTCTGTTTTAAGAGGGGAGAATTTGTCGTGAAACATTCTAAATCCACATATATAAATTAAAAGGTAAATGTAAAGCCTAACAAATAAATTCAATAAAAGAAAAGAGAAATGATAAAAGTACAGTGCTGTCACAATGGCGTACAAAAATTCCCTTTGTTTTCTACTTCGTCTGCAAATTGTAACGTTTCCACGTTGATAGTAAAGCCTATAGCAGCATACACGCGTTTCCACAACACAATAAAACGTGTACTGCATTTCTAAGAAAACCTTGAGATACGCAAGCTGATTAATGACCTAAATTAATACTAACATTAATTACACTACGTTAACATAAACGGAAAGACAGATGAACTTAGGATAGAGAGAGAGGGAGGGCTGAAAGCAGGAACGCATGCGATACGAACACGCGTCTCGCGATACAAAATTAATACCCTCCCCGCGCGAAAGGCCAGAAGCACTAACTTTTTTTCAAATAGACCGTGATAAAAAACCCTACAACTACGAGAGTTAGGTTTAAAAACCTGAAAAACGCTTATTAGGAAACATGACATTATACTGGTTTACGTCTGAAATCCTGACAGAACAGTTAAAAAGGATGCGGACAGTGGAAGTTAAAAATAAACAACTGAGATCGATAAAAGACAGGAATTTTAAATGGGCCATTTGTTCTCATGATAATCATATAATTGGGTACCTTAAGACTAGTGGACTTGGAATATATAATAAATTATCAAAATGGTCCATTAGATACTAAAATATTGGTATAAAACATAGGGAAACTGGCATGGTCTGGTCATATCTGTTAGATAAAACGGCATGATGTTTTTGAAAACACGTAGAGGAACGAAAGCTGAAATAGTACGGAGTAAAAGATTGGCTAGAATTTAAAGCAAGCCGAGGTGTGATTGGCTAAAATATGTATACAAATCTAGTTGTTGATAGTAACGCGTAGTAAATGGGATAATTTTTTTTTAATTCATTCAAAATATAGTTAGGCTTTGAGCGATTGGTCGAAGCATTTGAATTGAACGAAATAGTACACTGCTCGTTGCCAGTTTCAAAAGATTTTCATAAGAGCAGGAGCGATGTCAGACTTGTGCTGTGGTTTATAAATTATATCGACCGAAAGCAGTCTGAAACAGTTGGCAAATCTAGATATGTGCCATTCTCTAGTGCCTTATTCGTCGTAACCTGTTATTTCCTTTCTATGTGGGGTTTCCTGCTGGTACTTGGCTGATGCTGTCAGAAATATTCAGCACTAGATCAAGTCATCTCTGACAACAGCTGTTAAGAGAGAGATAGTAGACCAGAGGGCCTGAAGCGTGTGGCCAAATAGACTGCAATCATTATGAATCCCAGGCACAGATAAGTGATATACCTGGCCTGGAGCAACTTATCATTACTGCATATTTTCTAGGACAATCTCCTCAAGTGAATAAACTTTTCCTCCAAAACTAAAAACAGTACAACAGAGTCCATAAGAGTGATAAAAAGAACAATTGGGATGATGTATATCCCTTACCAGCTTCAAGGAACAAGTAATTAGATAGAGAAAAAATACCCAGTTGAAGATTGATTTCATGCATTATGGACACATGGTCTATTGCTTGTAAATAATTGCATATACATATTTGTAAATATATAAGATTCCATCAAACTGATTATCAATGACTAAAGTCCTGGCCAAAAGAACATTTAGGCTCAGGACCAATAAAGTTTAACATAAAATTTTTCATTTTAAAACTTAACCTCTGGAGTTAGTTGATTTTATCTTAGAAGTTAATATTTGTTGGTATATGTTTTGTATTGAGGTTATTCCACACACTCACTTTTGCATTACCCTAGACACTTAACCAAGCCAACATTCATATTGATTAAGAATTAGTCTGATTGAGATATAAATGTGGCAGCAAGTAAGGTCATCTGAATTACACACCAAACCTATTAACTTCAGATACCTTCACAGCTGATCTCAGTCAGTACACTAAGTACTTTATACTATATTTAAGTCCCAACTCACCACAGACACCACCAGATCATAATTGCTCAGTGGCATGTTTTAAAACCACTATTTTACGGGAAATAGGCCAACAAGTTAAATCCGATCTGATTGGCTAGAAGAATATGTAAGCCTAAACATGATTAGTCGATTGCAAATACTATTTTTGGTTGTTACGGGAAACGGTAGGAAGGGTACTTTGTTTCAAATGCTTTTGTAAACATGGTCCCATTGGATAGACCATTTGATATAGTCAATTAGGAGCGTCTGTTCAGTGCCACATTTTGAAAATAAACTTACTGAGAAGCAAGTGCGTTGAGATCCAGCTCATATTTTTCTAAATAAAAGCCTGGGACAGAGGCAGATCGGAATTGTGCCATAATTCATCGCCAGTCAACGTATTTGTTTAATATTTCATGAATTGTGGTAAGCTTGACATATTTGATATCTTTTAGATGAAAAATTGAATGTGAATTGATAAATTATGTCTGTCTGTGAGTAGTTCAGTAGCAACCATGAGGAAAAGCCTAGATATTGCTCCACCATGAACAAAACTTGTCGGAGAGGAGTATAACTGCATAGGCCTATATGGGATTGCCAAATAGTACTGTGATGGGGTGGGCGAGATGATGATGATGATTATGTTGTGATTGTGATATCACTCTCTTGTCACACTCGCACCGACCCGAACAACAATAAAACTCTTGATTCTAGAGGCAGGGGCTATATTTATTTTTACAGCCCATTCAGTGACAAAGCAAACATTAAACAAACAAACTAGCGAACATCACAAAACAAAACTAAACAAAACTAAACAAAACTAAACTAAACTAAACTAAACACCCAACAGTGCCCGATGCTAATCTGAAGAAGCAAACAAAGCACAGAATAGTTAAAATCATAATATAATACTGAATGAGAAACACCACGCTCTCACCTGTCAAACTGTCCTACGCCTGGTGTTGTGCATGAGGCTGGCAACCTCACCATGTAACACAGGTTGCTACGGAAACCACTACTGCAAGAGCACACACTCAGCTATCACACACACACACACACTCATGCATGTCGTCCAATGAGACTAGTAAGGTGTTGTGCGTGGGGCTGGCAATCTCACCATGTAACACAGATTGCTACCGAAACACTACTGCCCTAGCATATGAATACTTAATATGGAGGCAAACCACACTGTTGGCCCCATGCTCCCTCAGGAGCGGAGAAGAGAAATATATACCTTGAAGTGAGCCCACGTGCTCTCACAACCATTCCTCACATAACCATAATTAAATAATCATAAAATGGACATAAAATAATATTCAACTATATGTACAACAAATACTCTCAGTAATGAGAATAAGCTACTACCTCGTAACCGATCCACATCAGTATTCGCTACTGCATTCTGAAGCATGTCGTATGTGACGACTGGTGCACCTGGCAACAAGCGTGTCGTTTATGACCACTGATGAGACTGGGAATCTCATCACATGAAACACATCGTTACCGAAACAAATCACTGCCATAGCAATTTTAGCATAAAAATGCTTCTTGTCGGCTTGTGATAGACACCAGTCACATTGGTGTTTCCATGCTCCGCCGGGAGCAACCACAGAAACACATGTCTCAACAAAGGAGTGGCCTCGCGCTCTCCAGAAATCTAAATACATATTCTCACCTCACAGTAACCCATTAAATATACAGTAGAATTATCAATAAACGTGAAATACACTAAATTACTCTTACATAAAGAATACAATATAATTATTCTCGACTTAAGCCAAACTGGGACTAAATACACAACGTGCCACATGGCGTAACATTTACCAAGAAAACTCTCTCTTTCCTTTACTGGGGAACATTATCTTTATCTGCTTCCCACCCCCCGTCTCAATTCACACAATATAAAACTGCGTAACATTAAGTGATAACTAAGAGTGTTACCGCAGACCCCTCGCGCCGCTTTTATACAATCACCACGTGGCTCTCCCTGTTGCCATCTTCCCAACTAGTTAATATTATCTAAATTGCAGTTTCTGATAACATTTCTGTCCAGTTTCATGTATAAAACACTCTCCTACTAAATTTGCCCGGTCTGATGGATGAAATACTTGATACTAAATTCTCACATCTGGATTTAGGCTTTGCGTGCCTAATAAAACCTATCAAACATTATTTTCACTCATCTATCATTTCAAGACTAAATTATAATGTCCTAAAAAGACATTTCCTTTGGAAACACATCTATCTATATCACTCAACATTAAAATAGCCACATCGATATTATTTCCGAATTAAATAAAACTAATTCTAATTTAAATTAACTCACGTGCTCAAGGCATTTACAGCTTGGCTCTGTCGTCTGTTCTCTCTGGCGGCTGTGGCAAAATAGGCCCGCTTGTAGTTCGCTATCTCTTTTTATAGGCACTAGGCTAATCACTTAACTACTGCGCGCTGGGCGTATTAATCTTGGCTACTTAAATATCACACGCGATTATCGCTTAGGAATAGCGAAAACACAAATAAAACCTACAGCTATTTAATATAACACAATTCTACACCACAACTTAATTTAAAGGCATTATTGTGGCCTCATTACATATCTTCTACTTCAGACTTTTCACAACCCAGAATGCTTCGCGCACATCGAAAATAATCTGCCCAAAAACAGGTAGGGGGCGGGCGTCTCCTTTTCGGCCGTATCACACATCTCCCTCCTGATTTTGTTGTCGTCTCGACAACATCACTCCCTCTGGCGCTTCAGTTGTAACCTCTCAGATCGTCTCGGGGCAGGACCCTCTATTGGCTGCAGGGCATACCAGCCTGGTTCGGGCATTAGACCATGCACGTCCTCCCCAGGATCTGTCTCATCTGGCGAAGCTGGTGCCTCAGGTAGGCCTAGTGTAGCATCTACCAGATTCGGAGAATCATCTTTGTCCTCACTTCGTCTTAGTTCGTGCGCCGCAACCCTCATCTTCAGATCTTCGTTGCTTGCTGGCCTTATCACATAAGGACCACCGCTTGCTTCTGGAATTGACGATACAATGAATTCGTCGTTGGACCACACGTCTTGTATTTTGGCCCTGTCAGTGTAGTGCACTCTTTTCCGCACTCTTTCACCCACTCGCAATGGTGTGGGGCCTGGAAGCTGATTACTTCTCTCCCTCCTGTCAGCGGCCATTTTCTGCATTCTCTCTGCAGCTTTTTGGTGGGCTATGTGCAACCTCTCTAGGTGACCTTGCAGCCACTCGTCAGTTGTCTCCGGCTCTTCATCTGGGCGCGTGCCTATCATGAAGTCTAGAGGAAGCCTCGGTTCTCTGCCGAAGAGGAGGTAGTATGGTGAGTACCCTGTCGAAGAGTGGGGGGTAGAGTTGTAGACCATAACCACCTCCGCTAGATGCTCAGACCACCTTCGCTTCTGGTCGGCTGTCATGGGTCTCAGCAGATCATGCAACGTCTTGTTGAAGCGCTCGCACTGCCCGTTGCCTTTAGGATTGTAAGCTGTAGTGCGGCTCTTGTGGACTCCATATACCTTGCACAGCTCTGCGACTATCGCTGACTCGAAGTTCCGGCCTTGATCAGAGTGTATCCTCTGAGGAGCTCCGAGATACTGGAACCACTTTTCCACCAGGGCCTTGGTGACTGTGGTTGCTTTTTGGTCTCTTGTTGGTATAGCAATGGTGTACTTGCTGAACACATCTCATATACGACACGCTTGTTCCCAGGCGCACCAGTCGTCACATACGACATGCTTCAGAATGCAGTAGCGAATACTGATGTGGATCGGTTACGAGGTAGTAGCTTATTCTCATTACTGAGAGTATTTGTTGTACATATAGTTGAATATTATTTTATGTCCATTTTATGATTATTTAATTATGGTTATGTGAGGAATGGTTGTGAGAGCACGTGGGCTCACTTCAAGGTATATATTTCTCTTCTCAGCTCCTGAGGGAGCATGCCCACCCCATCACAATAAAACTCTTGATTCTAGTGGCAGGGGCTATATTTTTTTTACAGCCCATTCAGTGACAAAGCAAACATTAAACAAACAAACTAGCGAACATCACAAAACAAAACTAAACAAAACACCCAACAGTGCCCGATGCTAATCTGAAGAAGCAAACAAAGCACAGAATAGTTAAAATCATAATATAATACTGAATGAGAAACACCACGCTCTCACCTGTCAAACTGTCCTACGCCGCCACCTGACACACTCAACTATCACACACACACACTCATGTGTGTCGTCCAATGCGACTAGTATGGTGTTGCATTACTGACACAAGAGGCTGGCAAAACCTCACTTATTTTAAACACAGGTTAAAAGCCCTACGGAAACCACTACTGCTACTAGCAAGAGCACACACTCAGCTATCACACACACACACACTAACTCATACACTGTCGTCCAATGAGGACTAGTAAGGTTGTTGTGCGTGGGGCTAGGGCAATCGGTCACCATGTAATACTAGATTGCTATGACCGGAAACACCTACTGTTCTAAGCATAATGAAATACTTAATATGGATGGCAGAACCACTCTGTTGGCCCATGGCTCCCTCGTGGAGCGGAGAAGAGAAAATATATACCTTGGAGTGGTGAGCTGCCCACGTGCTCATTCACATAGCGAGCGAACCATGGGGTCCCTGCACATAACCAGATAATTAAATAATCATAAAATGGACGATGACGAAATAAAATAATACGTATCACCACACTATAGATGTGATACAAGCAAATTACTTAGCCTCTGTTGCTGAAATCTGTGAACATACTCTGTCTAATGCCACTGATATATAAGGGTACTCTTACACAGGTATATAAAGTGCCTACCAAATACATTCTTAAAGATGAAAGACAAAGAAAAAGGGGGTAAAATGATGACAGACAGTTCAGCTGGCTAGCGTCAATGACGAGTTGTACGCGATAAACCCCTATTGGTTTTCTTATTTTGGTCTACTGGTCGTCTGCAAATGTATCAACGTGCTTATCAGCTAGTGGCACGCGCGGACTATAGAATGTGTTTAAGTGCCTAATCATGCTACGCATAATTTTAACCCGCTTTCATTCAACTTGACACCATCTTCACTGAAACACGTGTACTATAAACATGAGATATCTCAAACTGATCAATATGTGACCTAAATATTAATATTTCCGTCATTCACTTTCCATTTTAGTTATAGCAGCGTTGCGTAACAACTACAAATAGGAGACAGTGATAATCGCAGGAGAGAGAGGGGCGAATGAAGGCAGGACACATGCAACACTAAACACGCGTCGCGCGATACACAATTGCTGCCATCACGCGTATAAGGCCACATGCACTAACTTTTTTTTCAGACGGACAGTGATAAAAACACTAACCTTCCCAGAGTTAGGTTTTAAAAAACCTGGAAAACGCTTATTAGAAAAGATGACATTAGATGGGTTTACGTTTGAAAACATTACAGTACCCAGACAGCACATCTTCGAAACAGGAGGTAGAAGAAATTGCATATTTGGAACGCAGCCACTTAGCTCTTTTAAATTTGTATATTTGGGTTCCTTAGGGCTTGCTGACAAAGAATATGTAAAACGTTACGCAAATAGTCTAGGAATTACCAAATTATAACCAAAATAAAATAGTTGGGTTGTGCCTGACAGCAAACCAAATAAACATTTCTGCTCATATACAAATTTTTTATAGAAACTGTGTCTTAAAAAACCTTACGTTACGGAAATAGCCTAACCATAGTTAACTCCAATCGTAGTATAACTCCAAATTGATTAGGAGCGCAACAAATATAAGACTAAACACGATTGGTCGGGGCTAATAAATACTATCTTTGTTGTTATCAGGGGAGAACGTGAAAAAGGAGTACATTTTTTTGAACACTCTTAGATGTGAAGTACTGGTTTGGAGACGTGGTTTCATTAGGTTGTAGTGAGCCGCTGAATATACTCGATTCAGATATCAGAGGCGTGTAGTTCAAGTGTTCGAGACCACATAGCTTGTGAAATAAACCTGGAATATAGCAAACTCAGCAGTGCGCGTTTGAGCACAGCTCAGTCGGTCATATTTTATAAATATAAATAAAAGCCTGGGAACATAAGCAGTGCAGATCGGAGTTGTGCCAGAGATTTGTTCTAGAATATCATAGCAAAAAGTCAACTGTGGTAATCTGTGTTATTATTCTATGAAATTTGTGAGGTAAGCTCCTTGAAATATTGATTCAATAAGCTTATCTTTTAATATAAAAATTGAATGTATACGGAATTGTTAATTTTATGCCTGTATATATAAGTGTTTATACATATGTGTAGTTCAGTAGCAAACATGATGTAAAGCCTATAATGCTCCAGCCTGAACAGAAGGTGTCGGAGGAAAGTAAAAACTGAGCATGGAATGGCCAAAAACAGTACACACTGACACCTGATGGATGATTAGACATAAAGAAATAATGCTCATGCTGGAATTGCAGAGGCGTAGTAACCATTAGGGAGCTGGGAAATATACTTGGTATAAAGTATTTCAGATGAATCTGACAGTTGGCCTAACGCTCTGAACTCAATGTTTGTGATGTATTCATCCTTGGTGCTCAGTGTAGGGTAAGAACTAGAGTAACTCAATTAGTCTAAGATGAGCAGCACCTGGTCAGAGCTTTGCTGAATCCAGAGTCGGACAGCATACTCCTTGGTCCATTTAGCTATCAGTGAGGTGTCTCCAGAGCCCAGGGGAGAAATCGAGCAGAGGAGTCTTTTCCGCCGCCATCACGCAAGATAAGCTGATGTGGCCAGCTGAGCTCAACATTATGTACCCCCCATCTTAAAATGACATTGTAAAAATAACATTAAGAGGGGAATTTAATTGTTTTAATATCAGGAACTGAGAACATCTCCAATACTAGTTCCAATAAAGACAAACTATTGAAGTCATGATGACACATACCAACAGAGCTTGAACAAAACAAAACCAGTATTACCTCATATTACTACTACACAACTGACACACATAGGATACTATTAATAATATATGTCACTACAAGATTCATATTGATAAATTCTGTACATATAACTTGTAATTAAAATTGATTGTGATTCCTGGTTCCCTTTGTATTTGAATCAGGACACATACACATTCATGACAGCACTGAATACATATTGTTATTTGAAAAGTTATCAGTGACTCCTTTAAGATATCCTTTAGAGTGTTTATATGTATGTGAGTGTCACAGTGTTTGTCAAGTGTGGTGGAATAAATTAAATTGTTTATCTGTCTGTTGATTGTTGTTTTTGACTTACACTTAACACACTTCCATCATACACATACCCTAGACACATAACGTAGTCATCACACTATTCCAGAATAATTCTGACTGAGATATATAGATATGTGGTAGCAAGTAAGGTTATATATAATACACTACTCTTATTAGATAGATATATACCTTCACAGCTGATCTCAGTCAGTACACTAAGTCCCCTATAAATATTTATAACATCCCACTTCACCACATATATTGGGGTCTCGCTCTTGGGATTTTGAATCTTTCCCTATTAAAAATATTGGGGGTAATTCACTTCAGGGAATATAAGAATTAAAAGGTATCCTTGGGTGGAATTAAATAAGGTTGAGCTCACGGTGCCTGTGTTGTCCATTAGATATATATTTAGAGATTGAATTGTTGGTTAGACATTGTATTAAGTTACCTGATAGACAATGGCGGACCTGGCCAAATTTCGATCTGCTGCGGTTCAGACTGCAAAAGAGTTAGGATTAGATGGGCAAGTTATGGTTGCCTATGTCACTACGGAATGTGACAATTTTATTGAACGCGAAGAAAGAAGATTAGAAAAAGAGGCCGAAAGAAAGTTAGAGGCTGAAAGGGAAATTAAGAAGTTACAATTTGAGGCTGAGACTAAGAGGTTTGCAGATTTGAGGCTGAGGCAAAGATTGGCTAGGCAGAAATTGGAAGCAGAAAAGCTTAGCAGAAAGGAAGAAAGAAATTTGGGCTGCAGAAAGGGAAGAGAAGAAATTAGCTGCAGAAAGGGAAGAGAAGAAATTAGCTGCAGAAAGGGAAGCAGAAGAAAGAAGATTGACTGCAGAAAAGGGAAGAGAAGAAATTAGCTGCAGAAAAGGGAAGACAAGATGAATTATAGCTGCAGAGAAGGGACAAAAGCAGAAGATAGGAGAAAAAGATTACAAAGGGAACATGAGTTACGACTAAGGGAGTTTGAGTTTCAGGGCCATGCTCCTGAAAATGGTGCCAGTCCCTTTGCCTCTGATGCCACTGCTAGCCAAGGAGCCTCAACCTCAGCTATGAATTTTCATTTAGATCATTTTGTTGAGAAAGACGATGATATAGAGAGCTACCTAAATAGGTATGAACTATTAGCTACCACGTATGGGTTAGAGAGAGAAAGGTGGAGCTTAAAGTTATCTCAAGGACTTCGTGGGGCAGCTTATGAAGTTTTTGCAAAAATAAGCAGAGGTGATCAGGAAAATTATGACATGCTAAAGCAGGCTCTTTTGTTAAGATATGAAAAGAATGCAGAATTTTATAGGAAAAAATTTAGGAATGCTAAACTACTGTCAGGTGAAACCTATCACCAGTTCTCTGCACGAATAGAGACATACTTGGAGAAATGGACTTCTCTGGGGGAAAACCCAAGATCTTAAGGAAATGGTCCTTATAGAGCAATTAAGAGAGTCCATGGCTCCAGACCTGAGAAAGTTTCTCATGGAACAAGGTGCAGAGAGGCTGGGTGAGTTGCTAAATGTTGCTGAAAGGAATCAAGCAGCTCAAGCAGAGGTAACAGGTAATAAAAAGAAACAAGTGGATAACTTTAGGGCACCACAGAACTTTAATAAATTTGATCCTAGGGATCAAAATAAAGGTAAGCACCAATTTGATAGGCCACGGTATGAAAATAAAAAATAAATTCCCACAATTCGATGAAAGGAAATATGATGAAAGAAAATCTTTCAACCAAGGAAAAAGGTGGTGTAAAAATTGTCAGATGGACAATCATGACACTGACCGTTGCAGAAGGAAACCTGTGTATATGGCAACCCTTCAGGTCAGGTCGACCTCAAGACAGGAGGAGGATATTATGTTAGATACCACTCCAGAAGAGATGAGGAAGGCACAGGCTGGGGATAAAACACCAAGCCTTGTTTCAGAAAATTGTCAACTTGTCATACAACTCCAGGCAAGGGAGATTTTTACATGAAAAACAAGTTGATGTATAGGAAGACTGGAGCTAGATCCAAAGGTCAGGGACAGCTGGTACTTCCTAAAAGATATAGGGCAGACTTAATAAGGAGCCTACATGTGAAACCAGATGGGGACCATGAGAAGATAGGTACCAACATTCAAAAGGTGGCTCACAATTATTATTGGCCCAAAGCAAGATGGGACATTGAGAATTTTGTAGAAAAGTGTAGCATAGCACATGAGGGAACACCCACAAGTGGGAACATGGATCAGGACCTGGACACGCCACGGGGCAATATTAGTCCTGATAATAAAAAGAAAAATAGATTTGATCAAGTGGACCAAATTGGAATGGGAAGCCCCTTTTCACGGACAAGCTTCACTTAACTGTTTTACAATGGCCACTATGCGGAGAGTGCAAAAAGATGTCTTACCCCAGGATAAGCCGAAAATCCCTCAATCGGACTTAAACAAACTGGGGGAAGAGGGTGTAGAGAGGAAATCTCTCATCATCAAGAATTTTAAGTGGGGAGAAAGCCCCAAAAGAAAAATTGGTAGCGGTCGTTTTGTGAATGATAATTCTGGGAGGAAAAATCATCACTATAAAGCTTCGAGTGGAAGAGACCATACCGGTGCATGGACAAATAGGTCCACAAAATTAAAGGACCATATGTAGCTTTGTTAAGAACGTGGACTGATGAAAAGGCAGAGGAAAACATTACATCTTCATACCAATATGTGAATGAGCTGACCACTCGTTTAAAAACTGGCTGGAAACTTGCCAATGAAAATTTGAAACAAGCCAGGAAGAAACATGCTGCCTATTATAACAGGAAGGCGAAAGACAGAAATTTGGCTGTGGGAGAGAAAGTACTGCTTCTTTTGCCTGAGAGTCAGAATAAGTTACAAATTGGATGGCAGGGTCCATATACAGTTTTAGAGAAGGTGTCTAGAACAAATTATAAGATAGATAAGAAGGGGAAAGAAAAAAATCTATCATGTGAATCTCCTGAAGAAATATTTGGAAAGAGAACATCAGGAAGAGACACACTTGTTGACCTTGTCCATCCATCGCCATGGAGATGAAAAAGGAACCACTTTCATCATTTGAATATCCATTACACCCCTGTGAGACAGCAGCACAGGTGAAAATCAGTACACATTTAACGAAAACTCAGAAAGAGAGAGTGCAACAGGTTCTAAATAATCATGCAGAGGTGTTAACAGACCGACCAGGGCATACAAACCTATTGGAATATGATATGAAACTGATAGACCCCACACCTGTCTGTATGAAACCATATTCGATTCCGTTTGCTAAGGAGGAAGCTTTGAAGGAAGAGATAGACTATCTGTTGAAGGAAGGAATTATTTCGCACAGTGAATCTTCGTATAGTTCCGGTGTTGTACTCTTAAGGAAGCCCTCTGGAGAACATAGACTCTGTATAGATTACAGGAGACTGAATGCTATTACAGAAGGACAGGTGGATCCATTGCCGGATACAAATCAGCTGTTTGCCAGACTAAATAAAGCTAAATATTTCTCAAAAGTGGATCTGAGTAAAGGATACTATCAGATTCTAGTGAAGCCTGAGGTTAGACCATACCTAGCTTTTAGTACCTCAGAAGGACACTATGAGTTTAATAGATTGCCATTTGGATTGAAGAATGCGCCTAGTGTCTTCTCTAGAATGATGAGAAAATTGTTGGATGTAAACATTTCGGAGGAACGTAATGAATCCCTGAGTTGCCTCTTTGATTGAGGATATTCCGAATGTTTCATACAGGATAATAAGAAGATTATGGGATCCACTACGAAAACTCTGCTATCACCAGGTATATGTTATCTCCTCATAACGTACATTTTGAGGAAAATATAATGTTCTCTGGACATGTCATTGCGCAGACTCAGAGAAGAGAAATGGTGAATACGGGTTGCGAAGCAGCATTAAGACAAGCACTCACACTTGCGGCTGTTCAGTAACATAACCGAAATATATTATTGGTTGTAGAATTCTGAGGCAGATTTCATGAGTAGTGCCTACTCTGAATGGACCCAACTACATAAAACCATGATAGCACCACAGCAGAATAATGTCAAGTTGACTTACATTTATCTATGTGCATATAGAATAAAGGACTGACATGGGATGTCTGTTTTAAGAGGGGAGGTGTCGTGAAATATTCTAATCCACATATATAAATTATCAGGTAAATATAAAGCCTAACAAATACATTTAATAAAGAAAAGAAAAAGGGTAAAAGAACAGTGCTGTCACAATGACTGTACTCGAAATCCCCTTGTTTTCTACTTCGTCTGCAAATTATAACGCTTTCACGTTGATAGTAAAAGCCTACTATATTATAACCCGCTTTCTTCAATGAAACGTGTACTAAACTTGAGATACGCAAACTGATCAATGACCTAAATTTAATATTTCATTCATTCCATTTTATACACGGCGTAACTAAAAGACAGATAAGCAGGAGAGAGAGAGAGGGGCGAATGAAGGCAGGACACATGCAACACTAAACACGCGTCGCGCGATACACAATTGCTGCCATCACGCGTGTAAGGCCACATGCACTAACTTTTTTTTTAGACGGACAGTGATAAAAACACTAACCTTCCCAGAGTTAGGTTTTAAAAAACCTGGAAAACGCTTATTAGAAAAGATGACATTAGATGGGTTTACGTTTGAAAACATTACAGTACCCAGACAGCACATCTTCGAAACAGGAGGTAGAAGAAATTGCATATTTTGAACGCAGCCACTTAGCTCTTTTAAATTTGTATATTTGGGTTCCTTAGGGCTTGCTGACAAAGAATATGTAAAACGTTATGCAAATAGTCTAGGAATTACCAAATTATAACCAAAATAAAATAGTGGGGGTGCCTGACAGCATGAAATCATTTCTGCTCATAAAATTTTTTTTATAACGTGTTTGAAAAAACCTTACGTTACGGAAATAGCCTACCATGTTAACTCCAAATTGATTGGAGCGCAACAAATATAAGACTAAACACGATTGGTCGGGCTATAAATACTATCTTGTGTTGTCAGGGGGAACGTGAAAAGGAGTACTTTTTTGAAAAGATGTGTAGACATGGTTTCATTGGGTAGAGCTGCGAATATACTCGATTCAGAGCGTCTGTTCATTGCCACATCTTGTAATAAACCTACTAAGAAGCAGTGCGTTGAGCACCAGTGTATATTTTTTATAAAATAAAGCCTGGGACATCGGCAGATCGGAGTTGTGCTATATTCATTGCCAGTCAACGAAACTGTTTATTATTCTATGAATTGTGGTAAGCTTGAAATATTCAATATCTTTTAATGAAAATTGAATGTAAATTGTTAATTTATGCCTGTATATATGTGTAGTTCAGTAGCAAACATGATGTAAAGCCTATAATGCTCCAGCCTGAACAGAAGGTGTCGGAGGAAAGTAAAACTGCCTGGAATGGCCAAACAGTACACTGACACCTAGATGATTGACTAGAAAGAAATAATGCTGGAATTGCAGAGGCGTAGTAACCATTAGGGAGGGAAATACTGGTATAAAGTATTTCAGATGAAGCTGACAGTTGGCCTAACGCTCTGAACTCAATGTTTGTGATGTATTGTTCTTTCATTCATAACCCTCCACTCCCAAAGGAGCATAGGCCTTCAACAAACACATGCCAAGTCCTCCTGTCACGTGCCATCATCTCAAGTTCTTTCCATGTTCTCCTCATCATTTTCACCTCTGTTTCCAACTCTCTTCTCCATGTACTTCTTGGTCTTCCTCTGCCTCTCTTGCCCTGGGGGTTCCAGAACAAGGACTGCCTTGTAATGCTATCAACAGGTTTCCTCAGTGTGTGTCCTATCCATCGCCATCGTCTTCTTCTCATCTCTTGTTCCACTGGCACTTGTCCAGTTCTTGTCATCAGTTCCACATTGGTAACCTTGTCATACCATTTTAATCCCTCTATTCTACGCAAGCACCCATTTATGAAAGTCTGGTGATGTATTGTGCTCAGTGTAGAACTAGAGTATCAATTAGTTATGAAGTAGAAGGTACATCCTTCTTGTTTCAGGGACTGTGGTCATAAAGTTATTGAGCAGCACCTGGTCAGAGATTTGCTGAAGCCAGAGGTGGACAGCATACTCCTTGGTCCATATAGCAACCAGTGGGGTGGCTCCAGAACTCATTAAAGTAATCGAGCAGAGGAGCCTTTTTCTGCAGTCATCACGAAAGATAGAGAGTGTGGACCCATGGAGCTCAAACATTATGTACCCCATCTTAAAAAAATGACTAATATATGTCACTACAAGATTCATATTGATAAATTCTGTACATATAACTTGTAATTAAAATTGATTGTGATTCCTGGTTCCCTTTGTATTTGAATCAGGACACATATACATTCATGACAGCACTGAATACATATTGTTATTTGAAAAGTTATCAGTGACTCCTTTAAGATATCCTTATAGAGTGTTTTATGTATGTGAGTGTCACTGTGTTGTCAAGTGTGGTGGAATAAATTAAATTGTTTATCTGTCTGTTGTTGTTATGACTTACACTTCCTCATACACATACCCTAGACATATAACGTAGTCATCACACTATTCCAGAATAATTCTGACTGAGGTATACATATGTGGCAGCAAGTAAGGTTATCTATAATACACTACTCTTATTAGATATAGATACCTTCACAGCTGATCTCAGTCAGTACACTAAGTCCCCTATAAATATTTATAACATCCCACTTTACCACACTCTCAGTAATGAGAATAAGCTACTACTACGTAACCGATCCACATCAGTATTCGCTACTGCATTCTGAAGCATGTCGTATGTGACGACTGGTGCGCCTAGCAACAAGCGTGTCGTATATGACCACTGATGAGACTGGGAATCTCATCACATGAAACACATCGTTACCGAAACAAATCACTGCCATAGCAATTTTAGCATAAAAATGCTTCTTGTCGGCTTGTGATAGACACCAGTCACATTGGTGTTTCCATGCTCCGCCGGGAGCAACCAGAGAAACACATGTCTCAACAGAGGAGTGGCCTCGCACTCTCAAGAAATCTAAATACATATTCTCACCTCACAGTAACCCATTAAATATACAGTAGAATTATCAATAAACGTGAAATACACTAAATTACTCTTACATAAAGAATACAATATAATTATTCTCGACTTAAGCCAAACTGGGACTAAATACACAACGTGCCACATGGCGTAACATTTACCAGGAAAACTCTCTCTTTCCTTTACTGGGGAACATTATCTTTATCTGCTTCCCACCCCCGTCTCAATTCACACAATATAAAACTGCGTAACATTAAGTGATAACTAAGAGTGTTACCGCAGACCCCTCGCGCCGCTTTTATACAATCACCACGTGGCTCTCCCTGTTGCCATCTTCCCAACTAGTTAATATTATCTAAATTGCAGTTTCTGATAACATTTCTGTCCAGTTTCATGTATAAAAAACTCTCCTACTAAATTTGCCCGGTCTGATGGATGAAATACTTGATACTAAATTCTCACATCTGGATTTAGGCTTTGCGTGCCTAATAAAACCTATCAAACATTATTTTCACTCATCTATCATTTCAAGACTAAATTATAATGTCCTAAAAAGACATTTCCTTTGAAAACACATCTATCTATATCACTCAACATTAAAATAGCCACATCGATATTATTTCCGAATTAAATAAAACTAATTCTAATTTAAATTAACTCACGTGCTCAAGGCATTTACAGCTTGGCTCTGTCGTCTGTTCTCTCTGGCGGCTGTGGCAAAATAGGCCCGCTTGTAGTTCGCTATCTCTTTTTATAGGCACTAGGCTAATCACTCAACTACTGCGCGCTGGGCGTATTAATCTTGGCTACTTAAATATCACACGCGATTATCGCTTAGGAATAGCGAAAACACAAATAAAACCTACAGCTATTTAATATAACACAATTCTACACCACAACTTAATTTAAAGGCATTATTGTGGCCTCATTACATATCTTCTACTTCAAACTTTTCACAACCCAGAATGCTTCGCGCACATCGAAAATAATCTGCCCAAAAACAGGTAGGGGGCGGGCGTCTCCTTTTCGGCCCCATCACAGTACTATGACACCTATCTTATTGAATATAAGGAAATAATGCTGGAATTGCAGAGGCGTTGTAACCATTAGGGAGAGGAATACTGGTGAATGTGTTACATTAGAAGCTAACAGTTGGCCTACCGCGCTGAACTCGGTGTTTGTTATGTATTGTGCTTCAGTGTGGAAATAGATTATAAATTAGTTCTGAAATAGGAGGTACGACCTTCTTGTTTCAGGGACCGTGGTCCTAACGTATTGAATCAGCACCTGGTCTGAGTTTTGCTGAATCCAGAGGCTGGCAGCATACTCCTTGGTCAAGATAGCGACCAGTATTGTTTCTCAAGGAAACGGTGAAGCAAGCGAGCAGTGGAGACTGTTTCCTGCCGCCCTCACAGAAGATAAGATTCGTTGGCCAGAGCAGCTCAATCTTATGTACCCCCCTCTAAAATTGACAGTATATTAAATAAAGAGGGACAATCAATTGTTTCAAATGACAGGAACTGTGAACTTTTCCAATATTGTTTCCACCAGAAACAGACACTTGAAGTCATGATGACAAACAACCACCTAGCTTGAAAAAGCCAGTATTACCTCATAGTACTACATCACAACTTACACACATATTGTAATAATAATAATATATGTCAATACAAAGATCATATCTATAAATTGTGTACATACAACTAGTGATTACATTTGATTGTGATTCCTGATTCACTTTGTAGTTGAATCAGGATATCTATTATTGAAAGAAATTAATACATATTTTTAAAGTTAAACTTGACTTATTAAGATAGTCTTATAGAGTGTTCTATGTGTGTGAGTGTCACAGTGTTGTAAAGAGTTGTGGATTAAACTAAATTGTTTATCTGTCTGTTGTTTGTTGTGAACATACACTTCATCACTTTCATAACCCTAGACATTCAACGTAGTCATCACAATATTCCAGAATAATTCTGACTGAGGTCTAAATGTGGTATCAAAGTAAGGTCATCTGTAATACACCACACTTATTAGATGCAGATACCTTCACAGCTGACCTCAGGCAGTACACAAGTCCCCTATAAATATTTACATCATCCCACTTTACCTCAAGGAGACAAAAACGAAAGTATAAAGACAGCCTGGAAATACCTGGAGCGGATGGTAATAGAATAGAAGGATCAGGTACAAATTTGTTAAATGGCTATGATCCCTGTGGAACTTAAGGGTGATCATAACGATGATGATGATCTGATGATGAGGTAAATAGTTATATTATTATACCGATTTGCCGTAGCCTATAATGATTTTTTTAAAGGTGTTTGCTACTTTTATTTGTGGCAAGCATCTTTAAACCATCTACCTTATAGATTGAGCTGCGGTTATATCAGGTGGCGTTTCATTTATTGTAATATTTTCTTCTTTGTATTTATTTTATTTTCTACGCTATATTATTTCTCTCCTTGGTATTTTTTACACTTTAGTTATAGTACATATTGTTTTATTGTTCAGAAAAATGGTATTGCCTATACTTCTTCTTCTTCTTCTTCCGTCCTTAGCCAACGACCGGCAAAGCAGTCAGTGGCCATTACGCCTAGTGGCGTCTTAAGGGCAACAGCGAATAGATTTTCTCTGCCGTTGTTCCCATCACGCCTAATGGCGTCTTTAGGGCAACGACAAATCAATCCGTTTGTTGTTGTTTCCGTAATCAAAGTGACTGGCAAACGGGTGATCAGCCCGTTGGGAGTGCCTATACTAGTATGCATGTAATGTTGACTGGAGGTTTATTTATAGTCAATCCGCATTTATGTTGAATTAGTTGTTGAGCGGTATATAAGGAAAAACAAGTTAGTTGCTTATCCTTTACAGGACGTGGCAATCAACCCCAGCTTTTATTGGCTGTTTGTGATTTTTCTAGGCAATTTTTTCATTCAGTAGTTTGCCATTGCTTTCTGAACGGTACGGCGCTTATACCATTGTTAAAAATCCACACAAAGCGATCCGCTACAAAACCACCTGCAGCAGGTTTCGAACCTGGTATATCTGGATTATGAAACTGCGTTCATATCCATTGTAAAACCCAGACCTAGGGGTCTTTTATATTTGGACATGCGCCCTAATATAACCGACTAGGTTGAACGGGACGCGCCTCGCCAAAACGAGACAAAAGTTTTACTTAAAAAAAAAAATGTTCATATCCATTAGGCCACAGACGCAGACATATAAGGAAGGATCAACTTAATTTGTCCCCACGATCCCCTTACATCGTTGTTACGCCACTGAAAGGGGTTCATGGTACAAAGAAAAGTTAAGAAACGTTAGCCCAAGGGCTCAATGCTACAAGCAAGCGTCAACATTACCACGCCCTATCAAAACTGTGGCTGTCTCGGCAGTCAGGACCGTTAGTGAAGGTCAAACCTGGCGTAATACCACATCGCTTAACGCGACAGCGTTGCGTAATTCACGCACGGCATTACGCGAAAGTTTACGCCAAACGCATCCTAATGGTCAACCCACAAGCTCGCGCGTTGCACTCATGACTCGAGTTCTCTGATCAACTTGTCCCCATTCCCGCGTTTGTCTCCTGACATTGAACATGAAAAAGTTCTCGTGCTAAAGTCGGCCCCGCAGTGCGCGTATTTCAACAAACAATTGTCGCACACATTCAAACACTTTCAGTGAACGCCGGTTTGTAAACATCGCAACCGCACCTTTTTTTTCCTTGCGTTTCTCTGGACATTGAAAATATCAATGAAGTGTTCTTTTGCGTAAGAACTAAATTTTAAAAAATTGCTTCTTGATAATATTCATCCATGCCAAAAGGATTTTTGATATAACAACTTTTTGCCTGTTTTATGAGGTATCGTTTTGAACTGCACTATTAATACGCAAGTTACACAACAATCTTATACCAGAACCCTACAAACTAAGTGGGAACGGAATTCCTTCCATGCTGATTGTATTTGTGGTCAGTTGTCAAAGAATTCCTCGGCCAGTGCATTTTTCTAAGACGAGATGAACGCTAGAATGAAGTCCAGTTCGTGACAGCTAGGATAATTGGTGAGTTGATTAGGCTATTCTTCTTTTGAGTGCGTGAGTGTGTTTTGTGTGTGATCGTAATAGTAGCAGCCCCCCTTAAGTCATAACTGACAACGGGAATGCGCCTCTCAGGTGATAGCCCTCGGGTGTTTGTTTTCTTCCCTGGTCGTCCTTTGGCGTGTTTTTGTTTTTTTTTCTCATCGGCTTGTGACCGTAACATTTGAACATAACTATTGTGAGTGTATTTTGTTTTACTAAGAGGCCTAATTATCGTGCGTTGATAAACAGTAACAAGCTAAAGGTTAATATAGCCCCATAGCCAATACTGCCGTAGTGGAGTGAAGTGTTGGAGACTTCACTATACTCGACCGAGCTTTAAGAAGCGGGGTAACCAGTTTCCTTCCTCGCTGCCTTTGCCTCGTTGCCGTTCAGGTGTTCCCGGGTTCGAGTCCCCGGTAAGCCTTTCAACTCAGTTGTTTTTCTGTTGTCTACTTTCCTACTTCTTTACCTCTCCCCCCCGACAGACCTATTATTGCCTGTTTATGTGAATTTATTTATTGAGTGCTGACAAGCCTCGTGGTTCTGTCTTTGTGTCTTGTACTTATTTAGAGTCAAGTATTCCTTTATCGCTTACGGTAATCAGTATACGTTACTAGCCAGGTGATCTGTGCCCTTTAAACTTTGCCCGCTGGGGGGGTCAGTGTTGCAATGACGAATTATATTGTTGTGTTTCACATCTCTCTGTCAACCACTCCCAACTTTCTCAGGTGTATCCGCCACTCCTCCTTCCCCCCAGTCTGGTTATGATATTATTGTGTTTTCATTGTTGATTTAAATTAACTACCCTACCTCTCTTCGTCTCATGTGTTTGTTTGTTTCGGGTTTTTTTTTTTTTTTGGTGTGTTTGATTTTGTATTTGTTGATTTTTTCTCTCTCTTGTCATTACTTTCTTGTTTGTTTAGTTTGTTTTGTTTGTTTTAAACATACTTAATTTTGATTATGATTAGATACTGTAAATGTATGATGTTCTATTACTTTTACAATGTTACATGTCTTTAAATTAATGATTAAAGTAACATATGGGAATGAAAGAATATAGAATGCAAGATAAGTGAGAGTGGAAGCGTAGAATGTTAGACGGGCCTGCGCGCCCAATTCTTCACCCTTTGAAAATAAAGTTCGCTCGTTCGTTGTCATGACTCCTATCTAACGGACGCCACCATTGGTTGACTTGTCACATTTCTTTAGTTACCACGCTTGAAAGTTAAACTGGTAGCCTAGTCGTCATTGCCCCCCCCCCACGCCATTCCCGTGGGGTCTCTTTGGAGACAAAGAAAGAATAGGCCGCTGCTGCATCATACATGTCGTATGTGGCGACTGATATAAAGTTGCGCATGGGACTAGCAACCTCACTATGTAAAAGAAATGGTTACAGAAACCACAAATATTTTGGCGCAGATTCCCTGTTTAAAAAAAAAGGGGGGGGGGGGGGGCCAGTGATGACAGATCTAAACAGAGCGAATATGAAATTATGATCATCTGTATTCTTCCTGCTTTTGATGGAAAAACCAAGCCTCTGTCAACTCTGATATCCATAACCCCCCCCCCCCCCCCTCTCCCCCCCCCCCCACCCCCTTCCCCAGTGAAAGTTTTTCTTGCCTTCTTTATTCTTGTTTACATAGCACGTCCTGTTCCTCCACCTTTGTCTAAAACTGGTGCCATCAATTTCAGACCAAATTTTTCTTTTTAATTTCTGTGTATGCGCCCTAATATGTCTAAGTTCAACTGGGCTCGCCTCGTCAAACCGAGGCAAAAAATATTTTTTTTTAACTGCTGCCATGACACATACGCACACACACACACACACACACACACAAACACTCACACACACACACATATATATATATATATATATATATATATATATATATATATATATATATATATATATATATATATATATATATATATATATATATATATATATGAGTTGACATCTTGTCAGAATGAAGATCCATTTGCAATCTGACATTCAGTCTAGCAATTTTTATCTTTCGTTTTCGTTTTTTTCTTCAACGTACTTTTAAATAAAAAGGAAAAGAAAAAACAGTTACATAAACAGGTCAGCAAATTGTTTGTGCTTTTTCTAAGCTTATATAGTTTACGTGAATCACCATGTTTTATTTAATCGACGGCCGTACAAATGTACAAATTTCATATGCGGAGGAAATATCAAGAGAAATAATGGATCATCCTCAGTTTCTCAACATCAACCCAAGCAATAATTTTTCTTTGGAGACGCAATGGGGGAAACAGTACAAGTACCTGATAACATGCTGTAAATTAAATTCAGGTCAGAAAGAAGGAAAGAAGAAAGCGTGAAGAAATACAATGACAAACTCACCAGTTGACATGGGAAGAAATAAAACACACAGAGGATAAAAACAGTAGAGACCGTACTAAGTTGAGAGGCAGGATCGCCAACGCCAGTCGGCACTGCATATGATGATGTCGACATCCCAATTCGTCCCTTACAAAATCTCTGCGATTTTCAATCGTCACTCAGCGCACGAGTATTTCACCGTTTCCATGCCGATTTTGTCCACATGATTTTGAAGTTTAACATTTTTTTTTTTTTTTTTTTTGGTGTCTGAGCGCATTCATTGACACCCCAGCCGACCATCAGCTGCTCACTTAACAGTTGGACCTGTTTACAGCAAGGGCGAGCCAACTTTATCAATGTGGTACAAGCCTGGAACACAGAACACATGTCGATTCCGGCCTGGGCATATCGATTTTTGCGTTGTCCGTTTGTCGAAATCGATTGGGCCTTTCTGTGTTGTTGTTCCGTTACACTTTGTCTCATACATTACTGGAATCGCTGAGACTGCGCTGAGTATTGCATTCGGCATATCTGTATCGGTTCAGGGAGGGAAAACAATAATGGACAGTCTTTTTTCTGAACATGTTCAAAGAAAGCGAATAAGATATTCTAAAGAGAAGCAAACAATTTTGTATTCCTCTTTTCTTCTTCAAGTGATGCCCCCCATCTTGCTTATAAGATCGCTGCTCTCATTAGCTTCCGGTGTATAGATACTGTCTACAGATCATGTTGTGTCCTCAAGTATTCAGTAAAGGTAGTCAGATAGCAGATACTGCCGTAAGGGAGTGAAGTGTTAGAGACTTCGCCATACTAGGTCCAGCATCGGAGAGGTGGGATAACCAGTACCCTTCCTCGCTGCCTTTTCCTTCCCTAACTCAAAGAGCAGAGTCAGGTAATCATTTACAGCTTGGTACACTGGACCGTGTCGATGCCGTGATTCGGACCCAGCACCTTTGCCGCGAGAGACCAGCACTCTTACCACTCTGTCAATCGGACGCTCAAGTATTCAGTATCTTTAATTTTAAACCAAAAAAAAAAAAGAAATAAAAAAAATACAGTTAGACCCACCAAAAAATGCTATTAAAAAACAACACACACACACAACCACAAAAAAATATAATACAAACAAAAACAAGAATTTTCCAAAATACACTATCAAAGTAAATAAGACTATTGTAAAACAAGTCAACAGACTGAATTATCTAGGCACGTTAATGAAGTCAGATTAAAGATGCATCTCGGGTGTGAACATTAGAATTGCCCTGGCAAAAGCAGCGTTGCGTAAAACGAACATTATTGTCTACAACAAACCGTTGCCAGTGGAAGCGAGAACGTAAGTTCTTCTGTGTTGTGAAGGGGCAGTCCTTTTGTAGTCATGAACAATCAGTAAACAAGCAAGAAAACCCAAGGAGGCCTCAGAGACTTGCTTGTTTAGCAGCGGGTTATGTTATAATCTTTTTTTACAATGATGAGATTGCCATCCCCGTACCCAACCTCATATTAGTATCCCCTTACGACATGCCTGTGGGAGCAGATGTTCTATTCTTTCTTTGGAGCTGCTGATGGCCATCCCTCTCTTCTCCAGCATTTCTCTACAGACTTGCAGTTTGGATTGAAGATGTACTTCTGATTTAGCAATCAGGGCAACATCGTCGGCAAAGGCCAGCTCTGCCCTAACGATAACATTGTTACGGGTTTGTCTCATCTTTTCTCTGCAGTAGTGGTCCAACAGTGGTCAGAACTTAGAGTATCTAATGTGGGTCTTCAAAGGTGTCTACCTTCGCACAAGATTACCCTTGGCAGAGTTGTAGGTAGAAGGATAATAATGCTTCTACTTCAAGGGAGTCATCACAAGATATTTCAGATGTCAAGAACAATGCTGCATGCGGCGGAGCAATGTTAACTTTAGTATCTGACCCGCCGCCTTTCGTGAAGATGGGTTATGCAATAATTAGCTCGCTCAAGCCCCCAGCTGAGTTAATTTAGCGAAATCCCTTATTATTATTGATTGGCTCTATAGATGTAAATATATATTAAAGAGTCTGATACATACGTACGCTCTCATAACTATAATAATTGAATCAACTATGAATGTGTAAAATAACACGTAACAAATTTAATAATCAATTATTCTTTAACAGTTTAAAATAAATATGAATGATGGGTGAAATTTAGATAAAAAGTGCTCCCTCAGACAGACAATTTGGCTTCCTATGTCACCTCCCACCGAGGTGTCGGGAGGCGCAGTGACCAACCGCGAAACACAGGTGGTCACTCGCCTGCTCTGTCTGTGTCGGAAAATGTGTTACGTCAAAGTCAACCATTACTTTCACGTTTACCGTCTGCATTCAAGCTGGCGCGACCACTTAAGCGATTACAATTAATCCTCACGATAGTCAATTACCCGTGAAATAACCCTATTGCAGTGTGAGAAAAGGTAAAGCAATTTAGGGAGTTTCAATGGCACGAATTCATGTACGAAAAATGAATAAATAAATGGATAATGTAGAAAAAAGAAAAAATATAAAAGGACACCAACCAGTACCGACACAACATACATAAGCATTTTCCCGAACAGATGGCGGGATTTGTTCACAGTCCGTTACATGACTTTTCATTTAGACACATGGTACACAGCGGACTCATTTTATTATTTAGAAGACTCTATGTTGAAACAAAGGCTATGGAGTCACCCAACAAATGTTTAGAAGTCCGACTCCCGCTATGGCATAAAATTATACATATATGTGGAGTTATATGTATAAGTATGGTTTATGCGTGAATAAATTAATTAATGCTTTCGTAGATTACATTCTTAACTAATCATTTACTCATACAATAATACAAAATAAAAACTCAAAAAGTTAGTTTTTTTTTAAATATGATCAATCTTTTACTTAAACTAAATTAGTTATTTAAAATTTTAAAAAAAACAGAATCGCCTCTAATTGGTCCGGCTTCTTGCTGTTTCAAATTGGATTTGATAATTCTGAGGGCAGAAAACAAATAGAGCGGGATTTGCGGAACTCTTTCCGTTTCTAATTTATAGAGCAGAAGACTTTTTTGTTTTAAAACTCACTGTTTAAAAACTTTACAAGGTACTTGTTTATTCGGTTGCTTAAAGTGTACTAAGTTAATAATAAACAACTACTTTGCGAAGTTATTTCAATTTTTTAAAGCCCCGCCCCCTTTTGCCATAGATTAAACGTCGATCTGCTTTAGCTTAATTTAAGTCTCTCAAAATTCATGGTCGGGACAGTTTTTACCGACTCCACTAAAAAAACGACTAACTGCCCGACTCCATAGCCCCAGGTTCAAATCTTCCCGGAAATAGACGCGAAATGGTGGAGTTTAAAGTAGGACGTGGAAGAGTTTGGAGAATACTAAGGGTTAAGATAATTTATCGAGCACCGTTCCATTTACCAACCAACATGTTACATTACATCACTAATTCAACAGTGTACTCTACTTCGGGACTCGCAAGGTTAACATGCCGGCGTAATATGAGTTAACACAGAAAAAAAAAAAAAAAACCAGGTATGCGATGACAGTTCCGAAATACCTTATCTACGCAGCGGCCAAACGCTTAATCAATTATTATTCTGAACCTAATTTGTTTTCATTAATTTCTTGTAAAGCATCTGCGCAGTTTTTCAAGGTCGATTTTCTCATCGATATATATTCGTCTGTCTGTCTCGCGCTGACGTCACAGGCACAAACGTAATGGTTCTATAACTATTTAAGTGAAGGCCCAGATTAAGTGGCGCTTTGCCTTCCGACCCACTAAATAATAATTACCGGTAAGCCAATCACTTATCTTTCTTTTCTACTGTCTAGTGTCCTGCTTTATGTCCAACGAGTGCCTGTTAATTACCTATATTTATTTCTTCATTTACGACCCACTAAAGAAGAACAGTGTTGTTGATACATAATGTTGGTTGTTTTATGTAATGTTGGTTGTTTTATGTAATGTTGGTTGTTTTATGTAATGTTGGTTGTTGTATGTAATGTTGGTTGTTTTATGTAATGTTGGTTGTTTTATGTAATGTTGGTTGCTGATAACGTTGATATTTAGTTGGATATAATATATGTTGATAAAGTACACCAGAACACTCCTAGGCGGGAAGACAGGCGTCTATCATCATCAGTTGACAAGATCCCTATGGTGTTGCCTGCCCCACTGTAGTGTATGGAATGTCAACTTGACCTACGCAGTGTTGTGTAGACATGGATGGAGTGTATAATGTGCGAATGATGATAAGGGTTCGTGTTGTTGACAAATGTTCTCTTCTCACACTCATGTATGACCGGAAGTCATCGACACCAACGACTGTGTACCTTTTCTAAAGTTTAATTGGACGTACACACTCGACAGCACAGATAGTGACAAATCACAGGTTGCCATAATACATCATAGTACAGTGGACAAATGGTCTTGCAATGTTACATGGGCACTCATGTAGAATAATGGTATAATGGACTGTCAATAGCCAAGCACTCAGTATCGCCCATACATATATCATCTGACGTCACTGACTGAGCACGTCAGCTTGTAAACAATATTTCAGATGACTTCTAAACCTAATCTCGTTTAGCAACGATTCTTCAACATAATGTTCAGCACATATTTTTTCCATATAATAATATTGAACCGCTAACAATGGGTTCTCATGTGTAGCAGTGATCTCTGGACTGATCAAGCGATAATACGGGCATCCCTTTTCTCTTCTTGAAAGTCCTACATGTTTTGGTTCCAAGATGGCTCCACTCGTGAACTGTCACTCACGTTTGAATACAGATAATGAATCTGTTCTAAAGTTAGTCATTCATACAACATTTCGTTGCTCTGTAGATTTGGTCATGAACAATAGACTGCATTCTACAGAATATAGTGCTGCTAGGAATCGAAGTCGTTTTTCATCGAGTCAAATATATTCTCTTAAACATTCAAATCGTAATTATCGACAATGGTGGCTTCGATCGAGAGTTCATAAGAGTATCTTTGATTACCTTGGTAGAGGGAATATGAAACTGCCATTCCTTGGCAAGATGAATAAACACTGGGGTAAAGCATACACGATAGGTCTAGACGACTATCACTTTCCCCAAAACCACTGAGATCACTTTTTCAAGGCATCAAGCCGACATAGCAAAAACACACACAGTCCCTATCAGGACGAAGCCAAATCACCCCACTCAAGCGACACATCCGCCGAATAGCCTTTGACCTCTCTAGAGACAACAGAACATATAGTTCGACTTAGATATGTAAAGATATACAGATATAAGACAGACTTGTCCTACTCAGACAAACAATACACATAAATTCAGGCCATAGATATTCTGAAGCAAGAACAATCTATTATTACCCAAACAACGAATAAATCGCAGTAAAATGTATTTATCCGCGGAGTTCAAGGGAAGTAACTCAATAATGACTTTCCCTTAAGCACTAAAAAATTACCTATGTATAATATTGTAAGATATCAAAGACTGCACGTAACAGTCTTACCACACCTCCCGGAAAAAAAAAAATGGAACATTTTTTTTTTTTTTGAAATACATCTAGGAGCAACGTACAATAGGCTCACAACGCATGAATAATGCGCAGATGAAAATATCAGGAATACCTATAACGCCTAATATGAGGCTAAGTCGACTTATGGAGCGACTGGTGAGAATGTGTCTCATAAACTGAGAGAAATTATTTCTCTACAAGTATATTTTTCCAGGAAGGTGTCATCAAAGTATAATACAATTCTGGCAATTACACAATGCCTAAAAAATTCATATCATCACTACGTATTAGATATCTTAAATTTATGATTTATGAAGTAAAAATCATCAAAGCACAGCGGTGAATAAACATACATGAACCGCTATGTAGTGATACAATCATTATATTATTAAATTACAAATGTGTATCTATCATGATATAGAAAAGGAACTACTATAGAACTAGACATATCAAGAAGTCTAAGCCCTAATAGTTATGTGGAATCATGTGGGCATCTTGACAGAATGTCTGCCATCACATTATCTGATCCCCGAATAGCTCGCACAGAGAAATGAAAAGGTTGAAGAGCAATTGCATATCGAGTAGACCTCGAGCTCTTCAAATTCTTACTCTGTATAGCAGTAAGAGCTTTTTGGTCTGTTTCTACTATGAAATGTGCGCCTAGAAGGAATCTCTGTAGTTTGAGGATCGACCAAACCATAGCTAATAGCTCACGGTCTAAAACCGAATAATTCCTTTCTGCCGCATTAAGTTTTCTGGAAATATACATTACAGGATGCAGAGTTCCAGAGTACTCTTGCATTAGTGCCGCTCCAATCCCAGTGGATGAAGCGTCACTACGAAGAACGAATGTCTTATCTTTAGTGGGTAGCACTAAAATAGGTGGTGTTGAAAACAGTGTTTTAATCTTATCCAGAGAGCATTGGCATTCCTGAGACCAGTGGACCACATTAGGCGAACCTTTCTTTAGAAGTGTTGAGAGAGGTGCCATGATAGAGGATAGATTCTGAATGAATCTGCCATAAAATTGAATAAGACCTAACAGACTTCTCACCTGTTTTTTAGTCTTAGGGATTGAGATGTTAAGTATCTTACTAGTATTATGGTCCTCTGTCTTTAGGAAACCATGACCAACTCGGTGGCCTAGGAAAGAAATTTCGCTAAAACCAATATAGGCTTTAGAGGGTTTCGCTGTCAGGTTGTGCTCACGCAAAGTAGACAGCAATTCATCTAACCCTGAATAGTGATCTTCCCAAGTATCGCTGAAAAGACAGATGTCGTCTAGATATGCAATGACATCTGACCGATAAGATAGGATTCGGCGCATCATGCGTACGAACGTAGCTGGTGCGTTCATAAGACCGAAAGGCATAAAATTCCATTGGAACAAACCTCTAGGTGTTGAAAAAGCCGTGAGAGGTTTGGCGCGTTCAGATAAAGGAACTTGCCAATATCCCTTAGACAAATCAAGTTTAGTGAAAAAATGAGATTTGGAGAGTCGAGTAAGTAGCTCTTCCAGTAAAGGCATAGGTTCGGCATCGAACTTCGTTACTTGATTCAATTTTCGATAGTCAACGCAAAGACGTATGTTATTGTCTTTTTTACGCACAATAACCATCGGCGAAGAATACGCAGAGGTGGATGGTTCGATTATTTTCAAATCTATCATCACATCCAACTCTTTCTCGACCTGTGCTTGGAAATGTATAGGTATAGGATAAGGTCTAACCCTAATAGGAGTATGGTCAGTTAGCACAATGTCATGTTGAATGACATTAGTTTGTCCAGGGATGTCAGTGAGTACATCCTGAAATGTTTGCAACATAGTTGAAACTTGTCGCTGTTCTCCTAGAGACAAATCAGGAGAGACAGTAACGTTCTTCCATGATTCACTGGAATGAAGTGGGATCATTGGAAGAGGAAGATTTACATCTGAAAAACTTGTTTCCTCATCCTGTATCACGGACAGTGATGAGTAATGACCATGTGGTACTGGAGAATTGTCCGTTGCTTGGAAAATGGGTTGCAAATAATCCGGACGTTCATGGAATTCAGTAAGCATATTGATGTGGAAGGTTTTATGCTTCCCATCAATATCGACAATATAGTCGACATCGGAAATTTTCGATATTATATCGTACGGACCTTTCCAAGAAATAAGTAATCTGTTTTCCCTACAAGGTAGTAATACAAATGCTTTGTCACCAGGACAAAGTTGTCGTAAGCATCTCTTCTTATTGGCAAATTGCCTTGCCTTCTGTTTCGCAAATTCAGAAGAAGAAGTTGCTAATTTGCATGCTTCGATAATCTTTTGTCTCAACGCGATGACATATTCGTAGGATGACTTTGTGTCATCGTCAATATTGTCAGATGTTATGAGATCGTGAAGCAACGACATAGGGCCACGCGGACGCGCGCCAAAGACGAGTTCAAAGGGAGAAAATCCCGTATGTTCATTGGGTACCTCTCTGTAAGCGAAGAGGGCCGCAGGTAAAACTCTGTCCCATTCTTGAGGATGATCCTCAGTTATCTTCCCCAGTAAGTTTTTAAGTGTTCTATTAAGGCGTTCGACCATACCATTAGACATTGGATGGTAGATACTACTTAAAGATCTATCTATCTGCAGGGTAGACATTACTTGAGACATGGTATCTGATATTAGTTGGGTGCCATGGTCTGACAATATCTCTCCGGGGAACCCCAGACGAGAAAATATAAGCCAAAGAGCATCTGCAATATCAGCAGTAGTAATGCTCTTCAGAGGAATAGCCTCTGGCCAACGTGTGCACATATCAACACACGTCAAGATAAACTGATGTCCTCTGGCAGACTTGATCTTAAATGGACCAATAATGTCTATGGCCATTTTTTGAAACGGCCGAATAGGAATGTCCGCCGCCTGAATGGGTGCAGCATGCCGTGGACCTTTGGATTTAACTTCCTGACATACTTTACAAGATCGACAATAAATCCGTATGTCCTTGTTTACCAATGGCCAAAAGAAAGCCGCAAGGACTCTTGACTTAGTACGGGAAAAACCCATGTGTCCAGCACACTGAGAGTCGTGAGCGTGCTGCAAAATTTTAACTCTCAAATTCTTGGGAACCAGGATTTGAGAATGACTTGACGTAATGGAGTCTTGAACCATACGTACAAGTACGCCATTCTTCTTTGTAATCCACGATTTACGACTTGTGTCCTTATTCGGATCACCTTTAGTTGCAAGAATGAAGAATTTCTTCAGAGTGGGATCATCTTCTTGCTGTTTTATAAACGAGTCACGAGAAATTACCAAGGGATTATCTTGGTTATGCACTTCATTATCTTCAGTAGATGAAGTTTGAGGCACATTAAGAGCCTGAGCTCTAGTGACTACAGCGTTAGCAATCTGCATGTTTTGCCTTTCCCAAGTGGAAATTTGTTGCGGAGTGCATTCCTTGACTCCATGAATGCGACCGATGATGAGGTCAGCGATCGGATTCGGAAGAAGACATGCGTGTACATCTCCTGTAAAGAAAGGAGTAGCAATCCTAATGATAGCGGTAGAGTATTTCTCTAATGTGCCGCCAAATGTTACACATTTGACTACTTGTCCAGTGGCACGGGAAGGATCTACGAGTGACTGCCTAACACCAATTGTGGTGCATCCAGAATCAAATAGCACAGAGACTGGATTGTTATTCACTAAACCCTTATGTAAGACAAGAGACCCTCTTCCATCATGCGCGACTGATGCTGGAAGAGCAGGAAGAGGATGGCCACAGCTTAAAGTAGTCACTGTGGTTGGCTCAAATAACGTTTTGCATTGGGGGCACTGAGATGCTCTCCCAAAATCAAAAGCGGCACATGCCATATTACTAGCATCATTATTATCTTTACTCTGTTTATAGGCTTCATGGGACTCTTGTTGTGCAGAGTTTGCCTGAAAATGTGGTTTATGTCTTTTGTATTGAGATCTACCTCGGTTATTATCACCTCTGTAGTTATTGTTACCTCTATTGTAACCCCTATTTGGGTTTGAGTCATAGTACCCTTGGTTACCATTATCATATTCATTATAATGAGTATCTCTGTAATTATGATCTTGTTGACTCCAAGACGGATAACCCTGATAGTTTCTATAATTACTTCCTCTACGGAAATTCCTATAATTATGACCACCCCTGTGTCGAGAGCTATCAGGTCGTCTCCAGTTCTTTGAAGAAGAACCCTGAAATGATTGGTTACCTTGGTTTTGATAACTATTATGGTTACCTTTTTTATCAAATCTGTTTTGAGGTCCCTGAAATCTGTGTGAATAATTGGGATTGTATGGTGTTGCTGAAGCAACTGGCATACTCTCCTTAATCTTAGTGTTGCCAAAAGTCACGTCGGGGTGTGCAGTGACATATTGGGAACAATATTCTTCCATTTCTTTTAGAGATTTAGGTTTACGCTCATGTATAAATTCAAGGAAAGGTTTGTTCACACATGACATAATCTTATCTCTGAGCAACAAATCCATAAGTCCTTCATACGTTTTTTTCTGTTTTGGAAAGCTCAATCCAACGATCAACTGTGAGACGTGCCTTTGCAGTGAATTCTGAGAATTCTACCCCCGTCTCAGGTACCATCGTCTTAAATAAAAGGCGATAGCCTTCCTCACTTAGCTGATATTTTTTTATCAAAGCCGCCCTAATGACATCATAATTATCCTTATCTGCTTCTCCTACAAGGCATAATCTAGTCAAAGATTCACCTTTCAAGTTTTCTGATAATTGATTAGCGTATTGTGATTTATCCACATTATGTGTACGACAAGAACGTTCAAATCTATCCAGCCAGAATGTAATATCGTCACTGGACTGATTGAACGGTGGAACCTTAACCTTGTAAGTAGAAGGTTTACCATTACCACTAGATGCCTGATTAACATTACTCATACTTGTCAATCTCAATTTCTCCAACTCAAATTCATGTTCTCTTATTGCTTTTTTCTCTTCAGCATCTAATCTTTTTTGTTCAGCCTCCCTGTCTAATCTTTTTTGTTCAGCCGCAGCTTCTCTTTCCAATTTTTTTTGTTCAGCTTCCCTGTCTAATCTTTTTTGTTCAGCTTCACTGTCTAATCTTTTTTGTTCAGCTTCATTGTCTAATCTTTTTTGTTCAGCCGCAGCTTCTCTTTCCAATTTTTTTTGTTCAGCTTCAAATCTCCTTTCCTCTACCTGCATCTGCAATTTCTTTTGTTCAGCAGCAGCCTCAGCTTCTTTTTCTAATCTTTTCTCTTCCGCCATAGCTTTTCTTTCTTCTGCAGCTAATCTTTTCTCTTCTGCAGCTAATGCTTTGTCATATTGAGCAACTGCCCATTGTTCTAATTGTTGACCAGTCTTATCAAGAGCTTTCCCTTGAGTAATGAAATAATCTAGAGTAGACATGATGCCTAACAATAATACTAATCACCTGAATCAATAATAATACCCCAAGTTCTCAATGACCTGATTAATCAGTATACTATCCCAATATCTGTGGGTCACAAGCCTTTAATAAGGTCTTGTATAATAGTAATAATAATCAGGTACTGGTCTATACCATAATCCAAGTGCAGTGCACAGGCAATTGTGTCTTATGAAATATACCCATATAAAACATATGTCAACCAACAGAATACATAAAGTACAAATAGGACTGACAATACAAGAACGTTTGCAGAAATCAAAATAAATCAAATAGGGAAATCAATGAAGATAATCACTGAATCTGCAAAGAATAACAACACAAATGACGTCACAATATATGAATATAAATTATGAATAGAACTGAAAGATAGAAAAGGTTAGACCAACAAATTACAAACAAATCAAAACAAAACTAAAGAACAAAGAAATATTACAAAAATAACAATAATTACAGACTTCACAGCTAACACAAAAGCAACAGTTGTCGCAGCAAATTTTCAATCAAGAAAATTGCACCTATAGAAAACGCCCACAACGGACCCTCTATGACGTGGGATACTCTGTTGTGAGGACGCCGCCCAACCTTAAACACAACCCGCTGACATAGAAACTAACATACTATACAAACAAATAACATGTAAACATAAATATATATAAATTATGTGTATGATAGTATGTGTTGCAAAATAGGCTCAGTCTTACAGTAATGGCAAAGTTATTTTTCATGAAAACAAACAAACTGCCACTTTATTCAATTAAACATTCTAATCGTAATTATCGACAATGGTGGCTTCGATCGAGAGTTCATACGAGTATCTTTGATTACCTTGGTAGAGGGAATATGAAACTGCCATTCCTTGGCAAGATGAATAAACACTGGGGTAAAGCATACACGATAGGTCTAGACGACTATCACTTTCCCCAAAACCACTGAGATCACTTTTTCAAGGCATCAAGCCGACATAGCAAAACACACACACAGTCCCTATCAGGACGAAGCCAAATCACCCCCCCCTCAAGCGACACATCCGCCGAATAGCCTTTGACCTCTCTAGAGACAACAGAACATATAGTTCGACCTAGATATGTAAAGATATACAGATATAAGACAGACTTGTCCTACTCAGACAAACAACACACATAAATTCAGGCCATAGATATTCTGAAGCAAGAACAATCTATTATTACCCAAACAACGAATAAATCGCAGTAAAATGTATTTATCCGCGGAGTTCAAGGGAAGTAACTCAATAATGACTTTCCCTTAAGCACTAAAAAATTACCTATGTATAATATTGTAAGATATCAAAGACTGCACGTAACAGTTGCTTTATGTAATGTTGGTTGCTGTATGTAATGTTGGTTGCTTTATGTAATGTTGGTTGCGTTTTGTAACGTTGGTTGTTTTATGTAATGTTGGTTGCTTTATGTAATGTTGGTTGCTTTATGTAATGTTGGTTGCTTTATGTAATGTTGGTTGTTGTATGTAATGTTGGTTGCTTTATGTAATGTTGGTTGCTTTATGTGACGTTGGTTGTTTTATGTAATGTTGGTTGCTTTATGTAATGTTGGTTGCTTTATGTAATGTTGGTTGCTTTAATTAATATCGGTTTTCAGAGCCGGCCTGAGGCCGATTTAACCTATAAGACTAAATCGGGCCCAGCGCTCACAGGGGGCCCCGCACTCAAGTTCCCACCTCCAGCTTTGACAACAACAAAAAATAAAATAAGGAACGAAGATTATTTCAAATGAGATATCAGGAATATATGCTTAAAACAGTTTATAAAAATATAAAACAACATATATATTTATTAGCTATGTGGGAGGCGCGCTAGCGTAGTGGTTACCACACTGCGCTGGCGACCGGGTGACCCAGGATCAACCCCGGGCAAGGACATTTGAAGATTTTCGTCGACCGGGATTTGGGCTGGATTAACTCGAGCCCTGGCGAAGACATTTGAAGGAGTGTCGTCCACCAGGGACTGGCGGCTCCTGAGCCGACCCAGCTCTAATGGGTACCTCCGAAATCGGCGAGTATCTGCCTGAATGGCGAGGAACACCTGTCTCTGTGCAAGAAAAAAGGGATACTCACGTAAAATCAATTTCGCCTCGAGTAATAGCGGGCGTACGAAAAAAAAAAATTAGCTATGTGTTGACATAAAGCTTGTTACAACAAAACTATAACTTTAAGTCCGGGCGGCCCCCACGAGAATGATCCAGATCGGTCCCGGCAATTACCAAGGCCGAACCTGTTAGTTGTTTTTAAATGTAATGTTCATATACTTTAATGCTTGTTTAATGTAATGTTTATTTTACGCAATTTTGGTTGTTAAATAAAATGTTGGTTGATGTATGCGGTGTTGAAGAGTGGTGTGGAGTTAATGATACATAATGTTGGTTGCTTTATGTAATGTTGGTGGTTTTACGTAATATTGGTTGTTTTACGTAATATTGATTGTTTTACGTAATGCCGCCCGGTGTAGATCATGGGACGGGGGGGGGGGGGAACGGAGAAATAATGGGGCCCTTGCGCCCTAAGAATGAGTATTGCGAAAATCGACTGTGGGGAATTTTTACACGGCACACCCACGCCACAAGAACAGTAGAGTAAGGAACTAGCGGCAGTGGCGGTTCTAGGTAAAGTAATGTAACCCCATAGCAGGTACTACCTACCGTAGGGGATTGAAGTGTGAGAGACATGACTATACTAGGTCCAGCATCGAGATGTGGTGTGACCAGATCCCTTCCTCGCTGCCATTTCCTTCCCTAACTCACTAGCAGAATCAGGCGACGACACCGTGTTTCGAACCCCACACTTCTTACGCGAGAGGTCAGCGCTCTAACCACTGTCAGTCGAACGCTTCTATGTCGGCAAATAGGGGTAAATTAACCCGAGATGGGGTATTTCTAGTTTTCTAGTGTAAAGAGCAAATACACTTGGACATCAGATGTTCACTGGCTGGGCACATTGTGAACAAACGATCAATTAATACTCCGACGGTTTAAAAAAAAAATGCAACATAAAAATAGGTGTTGTGTCCTTCCTAGAGCAAAGAGAATCGTCTGCGTTGTGATCACACGGACTTCGTAAATAAAGTAAAACGGGTCGATGCAGCCATTAAACTAGCTAGGATTAGAATGTGAGTTGGTAGCTGTTCCCAATTTGTTTTGTGTATAAATACAACGATCTCATGTTTTATTTTTACTTTGGTTGTTTTTTCCTGTCAGTACAACAGTCAGTTCATGTAGGTAAAGGTAAAGGATCCCGTTACACGCCCACTGAGGCATAATTGGAATATGGTGTTATGCCCAAATTTTCTCGACCATCGGCACACTAGAGGTGATGTGGTTAGCATCACGCCGGCCGCTTTAACCTGCCCAGAGTTGCTCTGGTACCCAATTCATGAGGCTGGGTGGACCACGGAGCCGTTTGTAGTCTAAAACATCCGATCTCAACTGGGGATCGAACGATGGACCACCGAGCTAGGAAGCAAGTGCACTAACCACTGAGCTACCGCGGCTCCTCAGTTCACGTAGACCGCTACGTAAAAGCTGGAACTTTTGCTTATGATGTGTACGAGGGGTTCCAGGGTAAACAAAACACGGTTGCTGTAGCAACTGACCTAGAGGATGCTTTTAACAGTGTGAACTGGGAGCCGCGCTGGCGTAATGGTTATCCCACTGCGCTGGCGATCGGGTGGTCCAGGTTCGCGCCCTGGCAAGGACATTTGAGGGAGTATCTTCGACCGGGACTTGGACTGGATTAATTCGAGTCCTGGCGAAGACATTTGAAAGAGGGCCTTCGACCGGGGAAACTAGGACATGCTATTACTAACACAGCAACAAAGAGAAATAAAAGAAATGTTGTCATGTAGTAACGTTCTACATGAGGGTAGTAGTGGAACCCTACCTAAATCAGACCCTTATTCGCAATTAGTTTTGCTTTTGAGATATGTCACGAGAGGGTTGTTGTTATGTAAAGTATAAGGTATTCTGGACAAAAAGATGTATCAGTTGATACCAGGATAGTGTCAGATAAGAGACTGGTCTTACAAGAAATACCCCCTTTTTCTGAAAAGAATATGGGTATATCGACATCAAAGGTAGGATCCAGCTGTATAAACCTCCAGGTATGATGATAGTATATGTTCCTGAATGTCTATAGGCTCCCTCTCAAGAATCCTCCCCTGATATCAATGTTATTAGCTCTGCTAGAGGATTAACTCATTAATATATATATATTGTAGTGGTGTTTGATGGTATTGTATGATGTTGATATTACTAAATGTAATTGTATGAGGCCAGCTGTGAAGGCTCCTGAGATAAAATGTAGTTGAGAATTGTCAGAAGGCCTTTCTTGCTACCACTACGACCTCACACTTAATTTTTTTTTAATGAATGTGGCTACGTAAAGTGTCTAGGGTTATGATATGTAGTGTGGTGTAATAGGTTATAGATATACCCACAGATATTTAACAAGACTAATAATATTAATAAAGGTTAAAATACACTGAACTAACTCACGTGTGTAAAATTTTTTGATAGAATTATATTACATTTATTTTGTTCTGGATCAATTTTTTAGGTTGACCAGAACTTAAAAGAATTTAGAGATTATGAAAGAAATGCATGGAATATTATATCATAAATGCAATAGTGTACATATATATGTACTATACTAGTTAGTTTTATTAAAATGTTCTAGTAGTCATCTACTTGGGAGGATAGTTAATGTTTGTGCTGTTGGGGTGGCCTCATCACACCTGTCTATATTGACTACACAGTGTCCAGAAAATGGTGGGAATTTTTATGGGGGTATTAGTAACTACACAGCGTTGGTGAATGTCCAGCAGACCAGAGGCTCACTCATCTTGTAGTTGTAGCTCTGGTGCTGAAATCAGGTGGTCCCACCTCTCCGTGCTGGCGGGCAATAATGGTGGTCTCTGTCACAAGTACTGCACAGATACACTCGAGTAAAGTCACCAACTGAATAGACACTGCTTTGTTGACAACAGAAACTCACAGCTCTGCTATCAAAGTATGGGCCATGTGTCAAAATCTATTCTCTACCCACGTCTGGACACAACACTGACACAACAACCACATCATACAGACAGGTCAGATCTCTCTGACCAAACAGCACATTTACCATGGTGGTTTTACATCAGATAGATCCTCCCAGACTATAGATTCTGAAAAATATTTATTAGTTTTCTGCCCTAAAAGAGGATAGGTAATATGTTTCATTATTCTCAACACTTGATCTGTCTTGCATAATCCTTGCTGGAGTTTATGTACATTGTTGGTCCCTAGACCCTGACTAGGGCGGGGGGTCTAGAGCAAATCCCTACTTGTTTGTAAGGCTAGATTTCGATATGGCAGTATCAAATCACTCAAACATGAAACAATATTCAAAATATATAAGGAAATAATTTCAATCTTACCAGATTATGAATAAATAACACAGAATTGCTAGCAAAACTCAGCTGAGCTGCTGGCTATAGTATGGCGTCCCTAAACTTCTTTCACGTTCTTTCATATGGAAATCACCACACTTTAAAATCTGTGTCTATCACTGAACAACTATTGAAGAATGGCCCCACTTTCGCGTCTGAGCGCTAATGATATGATTGTCTGTGGCCAATCACTGCCTAGGTTTATTTTAAATTCAAATTTCCTACACTAAAGTCATTTCAGTCATGCTTCAGTCAAGTATGGATGGTTATCTGTTAGTCTGTCCGTCTCTACTTGTGTTTCTACAAAAATGTACTTGATTTTTGAACCAACCTTTCTCTCCCCTCCAAAATTTTGTCGTTAAAAGTTATTTTTAGACACAGCTACCACCCAAAACCCCTCTCTTCCATACTACGTAGATTTGAACACCTGCGTCTCGAGGTCGTGTTTTTTTTTGTGCAATTAGCGACACTTTTAGATTCAATACAGTCTGTCGATGATGTGAACAACACTGTCTTTTGTCATTATCTTCAATATTATCTATCCGTCTGTAAAATTAAGACCATATTAGTTCACTGCTCAGAATGGGCCATCCGGCCAGCTAATTTTTATATTCCTAACATTAATATTAAGAAAAAAGTACTTTTTAAATTTTGTAATATTCCAAACATCTGCGTTTTAGCCGCTGAATTCAAATCAAGGGCTTGGTATCGCGCAAAAGCGTCCAATAAATGACTGTGGCGTAACATATCTATGGTCCCTTCTGTCGAGTTGCTTACTTTTTATGTCAACTTGGGAAACGTGACTTTTCTCCGTTTCCCCCCCAATTGCGTCTCCTTAGCCTTTCTAGTCTCACGCAATCTTTCCAGTCATATTTTTTTCCTTTTTGATCCGCCGTTCCCCTCCTGCCTAGCAAGTCAATTTTTATGGAGGATGATGACCCGCGGTCTAGGCGATCATGTACTACAGCAGCCTACGCATTATGTTTTTTATCCTTATATGTTATCCTTGGAGGTATTTTACCGTTGTATCTCTGTCAATTTCACTACACATCTCCCCACTTGAAAACATGCCTATGGCAAGTTCCAAAACCAGCGATACACATAGGTAAAATTACTCCTCACGTCTGCCACTACTCTAATTTTGATCACAGGGGTGCCGACTGAGGAAATCTGCACCGACATTTAATTTGCCTGGGATATATTGGATACTAAACTGATAAGGTTGAAGCAACAAAGACCACCTCAGCAATCTTGCGTTTTCATGCTTAGCCTGAGACAAGAACACGAGAGGCTGATGGTCCGTCTCCACCACAAAAGTCCTACCATACAGATAGATTTGAAACTTCTTTATTGCCCAGATTAATGCTAAACATTCTTTTTCGCTTGTGGAGTATCCTTGTTCCGCCTTATTCAATTTGCGGCTTGCATAAGCGACTGGTTTAAGTTCCCCATCAGGTGAAGCTGATCTTTGCAACAAAGCCCCTCCGAGTCCTACATTACTTGCATCGGTTCTTAAGACAAAGTCCTGTGTCAAATCAGGCAGTTTGAGAATAGGCTTGCTAGTGAGTTTTTCCTTTAACTCTTGGAACGCTAGTTCACATTGTGCAGTCCAAATAATTTTATCTGGAAGTCCCTTGCGAGTCAGATCAGTCAGAGGAGCACAAATAGCGTTAAAATTCTTGATGTATTTCTGATAAAATCCGCATAACGACACGAATGATCGCACGTCCTTTTTTGTTTGTGGCCTAGGTGCTCTCTGCAGTTTTTTTCCAAGTTCTTAGGATCAGGGGTCATATTACCCTGATATACAGTGTGTCCCAAGAATTCCAACTCTTTGCATCCAATACAACATTTTGTTGGCCTAGCAGTTAAGTTCGCCTCCCGAAGTCTATCAAACAACATCTCCAGAGCTTCAATGTGTTCTTCAAATGTCTCTGTGGCGACGAGAATATCATCCATGAAATTTGTGATACATGGGTTATTCAGGGGATCCAACAATTTGCGCATCATCCTTGAAAACACACTCGGAGCATTTTTCAGTCCGAATGGTAGCATATTGAATTCATAATGTCCATCCGAAGTGCTAAAAGCCAAATAAGGTCTCAGTTCAGGCTTCACTGGGATCTGGTAATAGCCTTTACTAAGATCCACCTTTGAAAAGTATTTTGCCTTGTTCAGTCTGGCAAATAACTGTTTTGTGTCTGGTAATGGATCCACTTGTCCTTCTGTGACAGCATTCAGTTTCCTGTAATCTATGCACAGTCTGTGTTCCCCAGACGGTTTTCTCAACAAAACGACACTAGAACTAAAAGACGATTCACTGTGCGAAATAATCCCCTCCTTCAACAAATACTCTATTGCTTCCTTCAATGCCTTCTCCTTCGCGAACGGAATAGAATAGGCTCTCATACAGATTGGGTTTGAGTCTACCAGTTTCATGTCATACTGTAGCAAATTTGTATGGCCTGGTTTATCTGTTAATACATCTGTATGTTCCTCCAGAACTTGTTGAACTCTCTCCCTCTGGTTTTTAGTCAGGTGCTTACTGACTTTTACCTGTGCTGCGGTTTCACAAGGATGTAATGGGTATTTATGTGAGGTGAGTGGTTCTTTTTGCATCTGGGTTGCAATAGCCAAGGTCAATAAGGGGGTGCTTTCCTGGAGTGGTCTGTCCAGATATTTCTTTAACAGCTTTACATGATAAACTTTCTCCTTCCCCTTTTTGTCAATTTTATAGCTTGTTCTAGACACCTTCTCTAGAACCGTATATGGACCTTGCCAACCAATTTGTAATTTATTCTGGCTTCCGGGTAGTAGAAGCAGCACCTTCTCTCCGACTGCCAGTTCCCTGTCCTTTGCCTTCCTATTAAAATATGCTGCATGTTTCTTCCTGGCTTGTTTCAAATTATCATTTGCCAGTTTCCATCCAGCTTTCAAACGAGTGGTCAGTTCGTTCACATATTGATACGATGAGGTAACAGTCTCTTCCGCCTTCTCATCTGTCCAGGTCCTTAATAAAGCTTCTAAAGGACCTTTTATTGGTCTCCCAAATAGCAGAGTTGCGGGAGCCATCCCGGTTGAACTATGTGGTACCTCCCGGTACGCAAACAATGCGGCGGGCAGGAATTGATCCCACAGATCCGGTTTTTCGTGTGCCAGCTTTCTCAGGATAGAAATGAGAGTCCCATTGAACCTCTCTACCTGGCCGTTCCCTTGTGGATGGTACGGACTACAATGAAAGTGCCTGGCTTGAAATAGCTTAAAAACTTCTTCCGTTAGTTTCCCCTTGAACTGAGAACCATTATCCGTCAAGATTTGATGCGGGAATCCTAATCGGGTAAATATTGTAAGTAGTGCCTCTGCTACATGTTTTGAATCAATTGATGGCAGGGCTACCGCCTCTCCCCACATAGAACAAGTGTCCACCAGAGTAAGGATGTAACTGTTCCTCCTCTTGGTCCGAGTGAGAGGTCCTACAATATCCACTGCAACCCTCTCAAAAGGTGTTCCCACTATGGGCATTTCCCCTAGAGTTGCAGGAGCAGTCCAGTGCTTTGGAGCTACCCTTTGACATTCTGGGCAGGATTTGACATATCTTTTTATATCCTCCGTTATCCCTGGCCAGAAGTAATGACAAGCTATACGCTGTCCTGTGGCGCTGATCCCCATGTGACCACTGAAGGGAATCGCATGCCCGAGTTCCATCACTTTATCTCTATATGAAGTGGGAAGAACCAGCTGGTTATGACCATTTGTTCCAGTTCCGGCCTTCCTGTATAAGAGTTTGTTCTTCATGAAATATTCCCCCTTGCTCGGAGGTGTGTGGCATTTGGGCAATTTTTTAAAACAGGGCTTGAGTGTCCTATCCTCAGCCTGCGCCTTCCTCATCTCCTCTGGATGAGCATTTATAGGTTCACCTTCTTCCTCCTTCTTCTGTGACCTGGTCTGCACTGTCGCCATGATCACAGGTTTCTCGGGATTCCCCACGAAGACGTATCTACACCCCAATATCAGAGGGTAGATTGGTTCATCTATCACTGCTGCTCTGATTTCTCCTTCCACATAGCGAGTTTTCACCGTTATCCTTGCGATGGGAAGTGTCATGAGTGGTATGTCCTTAGTCGCCCCTTGTATTTCCACTGTTTCTGTGGTATACTGACTTGGGTCCACTAGGCTAGACTTCACAACTGAATCATAATCCAAACCTGTATCATAAAGGCACCTTATGGTGACCCCATTACAAATAACATCCTCACAAACTGGGGGGTGATAAGGTTCCTTTTGTCCCTTAGGATTAACCTTTAATCTTTGCGTCCCCGACTTCATTGCAGCAATGTTTGAAGGTTTCCTTCTACAAAATTCGGTGTTATGGTTATCCTTCTTGCACCATTTACACCATCTTTTCCCTTGGTTCAACGGTTTTCTTTCATTGAACTTTTGGTCATTGAACTGTGAGTTTCTGTCGCGATAGTCATTTCTTGGCCGCTCAAAGTTTGTCCTACCTTTATTTCCCTGCTCTCTATTATCAAATTTATTAAATTGCTGTGGAGCTTTAAAAATTGTCTATGTGCTTCTTCTTAGCACCACTTACCTCTGCCTGGGCTGCCTGATACCTCTCAGCAACATTTAAAACTTCCCCCAACTTCTCTGCACCTTGTTCCATGAGAAATTTTCTCATGTCTGGAGCCATGGACTCTCTCAATTGCTCAATCATGATCATTTCTTTAAGATCTTGGGTCTTCCCCAGAGCCGTCCATTTCTCCAAATAGGTTTCTAGTCTAGCAGAGAATTGGTGGTATGTCTCCCCAGACAACAGTTTGGCATTTCTAAATTTCTTACGATAAAATTCACCATTCTTCTCGTACCTTAATAACAAAGCCTGCTTTAACATGTCATAATTGTCTTGGTCTTCCCTGTTCATTTTGGCAAATACTTCATAAGAAGTACCTCTCAATCCCTGTGATAGCTTTAAGCTCCACCTCTCTCTCTCTAACCCATATGTAGTAGCTAATAACTCAAAACGTCCTAGGTACCCCTCTATGTCATCGTCTTTTTCAACAAAATGGTCTAAATGAAACCCCATAGCTGAGTTTGAGGCTCCCAGACTGGGCGTAGCATCTGAGGCAAAAGGGCTGGCACCATTTTCAGGAGCCTGGCCTTGTAATTCCAGCTCCCTTAGTCGTAATTCGTGCTCCCTTTGCAACCTTCTATCTTCTGCCTCCCTTTCGGCCTTTTTATCTTCTGCCTCCCTTTCGGCCTTTTTATCTTCTGCCTCCCTTTGCTGTCGTTTTTCTTCGGCCTCCAATGCCTTTGCCTCTTTGTCAGCCTCAATCTGCAACCTCTTAGTCTCAGCCTCTAACTTCTTCTCTTCAACCAACCTGTCAGACTCCAATTTTCTTTCAGCCTCTTTTTCTAATCTCCTTTCTTCCCGTTCAATATATTTATCACATTCAGCCGTTACGTATTGAATTAAAATTTGACCATCCATTCCCATCTCCTTCGCGGTGAGCACAGCAGCTGATCTAAATTTTGCCAGCTCCGCCATACTTTTTAGACAATATAATAATATACAAGATAAATCTCTAACCAGTAAATACACTAAGTACTTCTTATGACTATAGTCTAACCAATTCTAACTAACCAGTTAACTAATTAATTATTACTGGCTGTGAAGATTCACCAACTTTTATCTGCAGGGACACTTTTAATTTTAAAGGGAATTTTACAATTTATTTCCCTACTTTTATTTCTCCCACCAGGAGATCCTAATATTACTGTTGGGCTAATTATCCCTGGACAAGACCCCAATATATGTAGTGGTGTTTGATGGTATTGTATGATGTTGATATTACTAAATGTAATTGTATGAGGCCAGCTGTGAAGGCTCCTGAGATAAAATGTAGTTGAGAATTGTCAGAAGGCCTTTCTTGCTACCACTACGACCTCACACTTAAATTTTTTTTTAATGAATGTGGCTACGTAAAGTGTCTAGGGTTATGATATGTAGTGTGGTGTAATAGGTTATAGATATACCCACAGATATTTAACAAGACTAATAATATTAATAAAGGTTAAAATACACTGAACTAACTCACGTGTGTAAAATTTTTTGATAGAATTATATTACATTTATTTTGTTCTGGATCAATTTTTTAGGTTGACCAGAACTTAAAAGAATTTAGAGATTATGAAAGAAATGCATGGAATATTATATCATAAATGCAATAGTGTACATATATATGTACTATACTAGTTAGTTTTATTAAAATGTTCTAGTAGTCATCTACTTGGGCGGATAGTTAATGTTTGTGCTGTTGGGGTGGCCTCATCACACCTGTCTATATTGACTACACAGTGTCCAGAAAATGGTGGGAATTTTTATGGGGGTATTAGTAACTACACAGCGTTGGTGAATGTCCAGCAGACCAGAGGCTCACTCGAGTAAAGTCACCAACTGAATAGACACTGCTTTGTTGACAACAGAAACTCACAGCTCTGCAATCAAAGTATGGGCCATGTGTCAAAATCTATTCTCTACCCACGTCTGGACACAACACTGACACAACAACCACATCATACAGACAGGTCAGATCTCTCTGACCAAACAGCACATTTACCATGGTGGTTTTACATCAGATAGATCCTCCCAGACTATAGATTCTGAAAAATATTTATTAGTTTTCTGCCCTAAAAGAGGATAGGTAATATGTTTCATTATTCTCAACACTTGATCTGTCTTGCATAATCCTTGCTGGAGTTTATGTACATTGTTGGTCCCTAGACCCTGACTAGGGCGGGGGTCTAGAGCAAATCCCTACTTGTTTGTAAGGCTAGATTTCGATATGGCAGTATCAAATCACTCAAACATGAAACAATATTCAAAATATATAAGGAAATAATTTCAATCTTACCAGATTATGAATAAATAACACAGAATTGCTAGCAAAACTCAGCTGAGCTGCTGGCTATAGTATGGCGTCCCTAAACTTCTTTCACGTTCTTTCATATGGAAATCACCACACTTTAAAATCTGTGTCTATCACTGAACAACTATTGAAGAATGGCCCCACTTTCGCGTCTGAGCGCTAATGATATGATTGTCTGTGGCCAATCACTGCCTAGGTTTATTTTAAATTCAAATTTCCTACACTAAAGTCATTTCAGTCATGCTTCAGTCAAGTATGGATGGTTATCTGTTAGTCTGTCCGTCTCTACTTGTGTTTCTACAAAAATGTACTTGATTTTTGAACCAACCTTTCTCTCCCCTCCAAAATTTTGTCGTTAAAAGTTATTTTTAGACACAGCTACCACCCAAAACCCCTCTCTTCCATACTACGTAGATTTGAACACCTGCGTCTCGAGGTCGTGTTTTTTTTTTGTGCAATTAGCGACACTTTTAGATTCAATACAGTCTGTCGATGATGTGAACAACACTGTCTTTTGTCATTATCTTCAATATTATCTATCCGTTTGTAAAATTAAGACCATATTAGTTCACTGCTCAGAATGGGCCATCCGGCCAGCTAATTTTTATATTCCTAACATTAATATTAAGAAAAAAGTACTTTTTAAATTTTGTAATATTCCAAACATCTGCGTTTTAGCCGCTGAATTCAAATCAAGGGCTTGGTATCGCGCAAAAGCGTCCAATAAATGACTGTGGCGTAACATATCTATGGTCCCTTCTGTCGAGTTGCTTACTTTTTATGTCAACTTGGGAAACGTGACTTTTTCCCGTTTCCCCCCCCCCCCCCCCCCCCCCAATTGCGTCTCCTTAGCCTTTCTAGTCTCACGCAATCTTTCCAGTCATATTTTTTTCCTTTTTGATCCGCCGTTCCCCTCCTGCCTAGCAAGTCAATTTTTATGGAGGATGATGACCCGCGGTCTAGGCGATCATGTACTACAGCAGCCTACGCATTATGTTTTTTATCCTTATATGTTATCCTTGGAGGTATTTTACCGTTGTATCTCTGTCAATTTCACTACATATATATATATATATATATATATATATATATATATATATATATATATATATATATATATATATATAATATATAAATATATATATAAATATATATATATATATATATATGTATGTATATATATATATATATACCAACAAGAACTTGAACTCAACTTAAATAATTTAGCAAGTCTGATGGTACATATTTACAATTTATTTAACCTATACCGTTTATCTTTTCGGTTAGGCAACGTAGAATGAACTCAAATGTATTTACATTATAAAATAAATAAGCATGGAAAATTAATTATCAAAGTGGATCACTGTGATGAATTTCACCTTTTTAATAACCATTATCGAATACATATATGTTGTGTCACTCTTACTGGACTGTGAAGTAGTAATCATCAAATTTATGTCCACAAGGATTCATCATACACTGAATTTTTATCTTTTTGTTATATATATATATATATATATATATATATATATATATATATATATATATATATATATATATATATATATATATATTAGAGGTAGAGTCTGAATAGGCTGACCAGTGGCTTTGTTTTGCCAATTAACTTCTATGTAGAGATCAATCACACTCCCGCCATGGACGAACAAGTATTTGAATTGCCAGGCAGTGGAAGCTGGGTAACTGGCTCTGTTGACATCAGGAGCACTCGCACCACAGGGTCAAATAGAGGTGGATGACTCGTATAGTTAGTATAGTTTGCAGGATAAAACCTGGAACAAAATTAAACATAACCTTTATATGGTCCATCACTATTCTATCCTCACATACGATGGACATGACAAACAGTGTCAGACATTGTGCTAACATATGCACAGGACAATTTACCTCAATACCACTCACAGCCAGTTCACTGTGACTTCACTTTCCTTATAAATCCTAAGTTAGATCCAGTTGTCCATGACCCGCCTTCATACAATGATTAGTTTTAGTATAAAATACTAAGTAATACCTTGATCAATACATTAAAACAATTCCTGTCATCCTTCCTTATGTTCCTGATAAGTGTGTCATTCCCTCAAGAAATAATTCTTTAAATGCTTTACCAAACTTACAGTCGTACTTTGGCCATCATTTTCAATTATTCTACACATTTCACAAGGCTGGCTTTTGTCTCCAAAAGTTTACACATGCTTGTATTGCAGCCTGCAGCACACTCGTCCTGTAATTTTCTTAACACACGCTACACACTTCCTAACGCACAAGTGGATTAATCAAAGGAAAAATACATAATTATATACATATATATATAGATTCGTTCTTACCCTCAGGCAAAACATACAAGCTGTAAATGGGCATCTCATGTCTGCTCTACAGATGCGGATGGCAAAGGTACATGACGTTTACTCTTTTACCGCTTCTTCTGTTCAGCTGTGGTTTTCAAATTGTGTGGCCTCAATTTAGCCAAGGGCAAGGTCTTATATACTAGCACATCCTCCGTATCGGATGGCAGGGGGCAAAAGGGCAAATCTCAAAATAAACATAATTTTGCTCTCTGTTCAATTAGTAAAAATTATTATTTCAAGTATCTTTCTTATTTATGGGGCGATTTTGGCCATCTAAAGCTTGAATTATTCTGTGAATTATTCTTTACCGATCTAGCCAATAATTTTTTAGGTAGCAAAATGCATTTTAATCTATGCATACTTTTAATAGCTAAATTGGGGACTAGCCTGATGTATCGAGACTCTTTCACTCGATATTTCTCTCTTAATAAACTACTATACGAGGAAGTTTTTGCACCTACCTCTAAAGTAACATTCCTATTGTTGAATTATATACTGCTTCCCGCTGAGACTTCTTTATTTCTTATGAAATTAAATGGCATCCTACTATCGGTTGCACAAAATGTGTCTCCATGTTAAGCATAATACGTTTCATTACACACACGAAGAAGAAAGCGTTTTCATTGGCTAGTGTATCAGACAGTTCCCACAACGTATGGCGCACGGTATGGTCAGAGTTACACAGAATTATACAGAAGGCCGTGTTGTGAGACAGACTAAATCACGACAAGATACTAAGATAGATTGCTCCTGATTGGACTTCTCCCCGAAACAACCTGAGTGTGTGGGTGAATTTAATAACAGAATTAACAAACATTACTGGAAGCTGTGGAGAGACATGATCACCTAACCATCATGCCTGGTACTTAAAAACGAACAAGATCACCCTTATAAGGTCAATTGTACTGTTGAAAGGCGAGCTTAATCTGGTTCTCAGTAAAACATGTATAGAACAATTTTGGTTATTGTGTACTATACCAGCGTGCTGAACGAGCAGGCACACTTTTGGAGTCTTTATCACTCCGCATGATCATGTAATACTTCAAATTAAATTTCCATCAACACAATCCACATAAAACAGCTCGGTCAAAAACAACTATTAATCAACTGTTATGTTTGTGAGCACGTCTGGCCATCGCGTAGTTACGTGGCCCCAGAACTCGTATCTCAACCGCGTAGTTATATGGCCCATGAACTCTTATCTCATTACAAACACTCTCCTGCTTCTCCCCACCCCATGGAACCAGAAGCGTTTCTGCCTCTCTCTCTCTCTCTCTCTCTCTCTCTCTCTCTCTCTCTCTCTCTCTCTCTCTCTCTCTCTCTCTCTCTCTCTCTCTCTCTCTCGTCTCGTGTTTTACAACTTAATAAGTGTATAAGGATGTGGAGGTCAACTTTGTCTAACTAATCATCATCAGCATCGTTTTCCTTCACGCTCATTACGTAGCATGAGTAGTTTCTTTGGCAACTTTTTTACATGATGAGGTTACAGTTGAGGTAGGATTTTTTTAGACCGCAAACGGCTCCATTGTCGACCCAGTCTCATGAATTCGGTACCAGAGCAATTCTGGGAAGGTTAAGGCGGCCGGCTTGATGCTGACCACATCACCCATAGTGTACCGATGATCAAGAAAATATGGGCCTAACACCATATTCCCAATATGCCTCAAAGGGCGTGTAACGGGATCCTTTACCTTTTACTTGTACAATGGGCTCAAACACTATAATCAATGTAGGACAAATTATATATTAAAAAATGTAATTACTTATTTTGTTATCAGCATCATGAGTATAAATAAATGTTTGCCAGGTCGTTCCATACCATCCACTCAAGATCTTTCCATGCTGGGGATTGAACCATGGACCACCGAGCTAGGAAGCCAGTTCACTAACTACTGCGCTACCGCGGCTCCTATTGTACAAGTGGACCCCACTTAATGTGCTCCCGGGCCTTGTATACTGTATCCACGTCACTAGAGCTAGAGAACTGTGGAGTTGGAGTCGTGGTGTGAGTCGCTTTTTTAGGGGAGTCGGGGTCGTTGAAATATGTCTGAACTCTGACCCCATATTGTCTGCCAACTAGTAAAAAACTGTAGTCGGATTAGGAAAATATTTTGGTCGAGTCCACAACCTTGGGAACTAGGAATAATAAAATAGAAGACATACCTTTAAATTAGACATGAACTTCTGGGTTTTTATGCCAGATATGATATTTTGTAGAAGCCAAAATTGCCGGGGTTTAGACAAGTTTGAAAAAAAAAATGGCTTTAAAACGTGACATCGACGTTAGTGTAAAGACAACATCAAGAGTGTTTTTTTTTTCTGGAAATAATCTGCCTTAGTGTACCCCAGAGGCAGCATACATAACTGTTTTAGAACCACTGCTGTGAATATTAGGTGCGGAGGTGGAACTGAAAGTGAACACTATGTATAGTTCTCAACCCTCGAGATTTTTTTGGAACTTTTGGTAGAATGATATTTATTCAAGAAAACAATTTGAAAGCACCGAATAGATATAATCACCTATATGTTACGGGGATCCGAATGGGGATCAAAGAAAAGTAACACTGTAACCTACCACGCATCTCATAAACAGCCACTAAGGAGGGTTGGACATGGGGTCCTGTTACCCCCATCCTGACGAAGCTAGTCTCAAAGCAGATACTGCTGTAGGGGTGTGAAGTGTTAGGAACTTCACCATAAATGGTCCAGCATGGAGAGGTGAGGGGACCTGTTCCCTTCCTCGCTGCCTTTCCCTTCTGGAACTCAAAGTGCAGAGTCAGGTACCCATTTACAGCTGGGTAGACTGGCGTGTGTCGGTACCATGATTCGTACCCGGCACCTTTGCTGCGCGAGACCAGCACGCCCCATCCTGTAGGAAATATGAAACCACAAAAACTTCAGTAAACAATACAAGTATGTGCAAATGTCAAATAGCATTACCACGAAGTAATTATTCTGGGATCCCCAAGGTGAGAATAGTAGATGAAGATAAAGGAACATATAGAGACGAAAATTAGAGACAGACATGAAAAAGAAATAGGAAGACCTTGAGCTGATGGCACGTGACAGGAAGACGTGGCATAAGTTTGTAAAAGGCGTATGCTTCTTGTGGAGCCGAATGGTGCTGTGGATAAAATAGTTCTAAGTAGTCATCTCTAACATCATTGCTGGTATCACAAAATAATTACCACAACCATGGTCAACATATATGATCTGCACAGTCATTAACATCATACCATCGCTAGAATCATATTTTGGCGACGTCCTGGTCTGTCTCGATTCTTGTTCTCCTGTTTCCGGATTGTTATGGAACAACTAAAAGAGTAGCCTTGACCCTGACATTTGTGCGATGCAATATCCATGTTACGCAATGTTCTATTTTCGTCGATCGCCGCTCGATAATTTGCAGGCCATGATACTGGTGAATTTGATTGAGTTCATCCCACGTTTTCTGGGAGATGACGACATTTGAGTCATCAATGGAAGCGCGATTTTGGTTTTTATATCTTTTTTTATTATATTATTATTATTTTGAATTCCTCCGTGTTGCTTTGAATCAGAGGCGGTTAACAGTGAGGTGGGTCGCTGGGCAATACCGGATTGTTTACTTCACAGTTGGCTAAGCTAAGTTTAATTAGAAATTGAGTGTTTAAATTGAATGACCACGGACAATGAGGCATTGGGTGGGGGGTTCTAAACTGACTGCATCTTTTCACGCTTGACTTTAACAGCAAGGCAATGGCGCCGTTTGGATGGTCCTTGGTTGGATTCCCGGTATACCTATCACTTATATTTATTTTCTATTGTCCGGTGTTCACCTTGATTCTGTCCAACGAGTGCCTGTTTATTACCTATAGTTACTTACTACTCATAGGCCTCGGCTTCCTTCTTTATTTATTTAAGCTAGGTGAGAGTAGACCCCATATTGCTTTGGGCTCTCTGACCTTGCCTGATTCCCCGACCCCTCAATCCGCCCCTGGTTTGAATGATAATAATAATTGTGATAGATTCGGGGAAACATAGAGGAATACGGGCGAACGTCATGGAAAGAGACTAAAACAAAGAAGTCAGGAGATGAAAATTAGATAAATAGTTTGGCCATTATAAAGAGACAAAACACCTTCGGTGATACCCATAAGACAAGGAAAAGTTGAAGGTAAATGAACTAGAGGGAGATAACACAATAAGTAGGAAGATAACATCACAAGATGGTTAGACAAGAGCCTATCAGAGTGTACCATCAACACAAGAGCGTATCAGAGTGTACCATCAAGACAAGAACCAGATAACGCTGGAGATAGAATGCAGCCGACGTTCGATTCGAAGTGGAAATAAATAAAGATGGCGAACTCATTTCTCTAAAAAATAAAACAATGAAATAAATTCTCACGGGAAAACCAAACATTTAATATCTAGAATTGTCTTATCCGTCCCGAATGTTATTCAGTCACATCTTCATTTCCCACCAAAGTTGCAATCTTTTTTCATGACGCGAGTTTCCGTGCGGGGAACTACATTGAACGCATGTTGAAACAAAGCCCACTTCGTTCCTAATATACTTCGTAGTACTGGTTTTATTTTCTTTGAGAAATATTCCTGTCTCTGTTTGAACTTCTGAAACTGTGCCTCATAATATTGTGCAGTTCGGACAAGTACAAATATAAGCGTCACCACCATATATTTATATATAGTTAGCCAGTGAAGCCGCATTGCTCATCATAGATGAAGCTTATGTGCTTTCGTGCCACACTGTTTCTGTATTTCTGAAGGTAAAATGAAAATGAATGGAATAACCACAGGAGAATTTGGGGATGCAGCAGAAAAAAGTACAACAAATTGATTTCCGGCCATAATGGCTGCTTTTTTTATTTTTTATTTTTAAATAAAATTTTGCGCCGTTTTGGCGGGGCGCCTCCCGTTCAACCTAATCGGTTATATTAGGGCGCATGTCCAAAAATTAAAGACCTTCAGGTCTTCAAACTATGGCTTTCTTAATGGCTGCTGACTTTCTCGTGGAATAATAATTTATTAGGAATCCAAAATAACTTTACATACATTTTACAAGGGCGTGAAATCTAGTATCACAATTTCCGTTGTCTGTGTGTGTTTGGAAGTGCGTCACAAAGAAACTATAAATAGTAACGGGTATAACTTATTCGCAGATTTCGCCCAAAATTGAACGCAATAATTTTAGAACTTTATGCTGATAGCAAACAATGAAACTTATTGCATTTATTATTGCACTAGGAAAAAAAAAAGGGGGGGGGGGGGCATAGCAAAGAAGTAAAGCAGTTATTAACAGTAATAATAAAAACTAGTTAATAATAAACGAAACGAAGACAGAATACCATTTTGGAATCAAAAATACTTATTCTAAATAGAGAAGCGAGCTTGCACTTAGTTAATTAATGAATTGCTGGCCTTCACTATATATTGGTAAGCAATGTAGCAATGCTACGGCTTTGCTGAGAACAAGGTCATGAATCTTCTACCGTAATGGATCATGTGAATGATGAGTCAGGTCATACACGTCAGTACAGGTATTCTCATGTTTGCTCGCACAGGTACCTGCTATACTGTCGGGTTTAAACACATTAGTATAGGCCTGATTTCCAACTTTTGTATTGCCGTTCAACAAAAAGGTCTGAAAGGAGCGACATGACAGGCGGGCTAGTATGTCTGTCATAGAATTCCGAAACGTATCGATGAAATTATTCATTAACCAGCACCATGTATAGCTTCGACTGACATAGTGATTAGAGCGGCGATCTTTCGTGGCAAAGGTGTCGGGTTCGATTCACGGTATCGGCACGCTTCAGTTTACCCAGCTGTAAATGGGTAACTGACTTTGCACTTGAGTTAGGGAAGGAAACGGGAGCGAGGAAGGGAACTAGTCACCCGGCCTCTCAATGCTGAACCAGTATTGTGAAGTCTCTAACACTTTACTTCCCCACGGCAGTATGTGCTATGGGACAACCTCTTACCCTGTATAGGAGCATAGGCGTTCAGTCAGTTTATGCCAAGAATCATCTCCCTCCCCCACCACCACCACCATACCCCTTGTTATTGGTTTGGTTTGGTCTTAAGGACTATCCTCATTGCACACGGACTACTCCATCAGTGCTCCGATCTTCTCCCTTGGATCATACAAAGAGGATCTCAGCACAGTGCACGAACTCCGTAGCACCGGCGATAATCCCAATGTGTTTATATAGGAATCACACATTCTATAAATATTTGTGTGGTGGGTAGGTTTCTAATTTTTAGAATATTGCCAGGGCAGCAGCCTTATGACCTACTCTTTACGATTTCTAACTGCCGTGGGATTTTTAACGAGCGCAACTTGCACACGGGATCTCCTATTTGTTCGCCCTTATCCGAGAAGGCTATGCATCCGATCTCACTACCCAGGAGACCAGGGGTAAATATGACATCATTAGGACCACTGGTTCAGATAAACATTTTTCCATCAATTATTTTCCCTCACCTGCGAATCGAACCCTTTACTTCTAGAACTCGAGGTGGACGCCATACCTCTTAGCCACTCCGACCCCCTTATTATACCTGTCGCTAGTTCTCATCTCCGGAAATTTCCGTTCATTAAAAATAAGAGAGAAAAGAAGAAATGCTTAAGAGTAAGTAACCCGTCACAACATAATTGGTGAGAACTGTGGTGTGGGCCGTTTGTCCTGTTATCATCACAATTTAAAATTAGGACTAAGCATAACTAGAAATTTAAAAAAAAAAATATTCACATTTATAACGGTCGTCTCGCAATGTTTTCGGGTCTTTTCCTACTTATATTTTTGTTAAGCTTGTGCATACTAAATCCAGAGCTGTCTTGTAATACTATCATCTCGTTTACTCCTTGTATCCAATGTTAACGTCTATTCCCAACCTCCTTTTCCAATGGTACTTGTCTGGTTCTTTCCATCAATTCCAAACTAGTTTGATTTTTTTTTTTTTTTGGGGGGAGGATTGGCCTTCTTATGGCGAAGAACGTCAGTTTCAACCTAGACTTAAGTCAGTTGGTTATATCGGAGCGCAATTCTGCGTTCTAAGATAAGGGGACACTGTTCACTAAATCGCATTGTTGGTTGAAAAACGAAATCCTGAAAACGACTTCTCGCTTCTGTTAGCTAGCATGAAGTAGCCCCTAAAAGGGCTAGTCCTAAAAAAAACTGCTAGCCCATGCAGCGTTAATAGATACCAGTGTTGCCACCCTGAAGTTTGAAAAAAAAAACCTAGATGGTATCTTAAAAAGCACCTAGATTTTGAATTTTGGGCTACTTTAGGCGGGTTGTTGTGTGTGTGGATACTTTGGGCTACTTTTGGGTTACTTTGGGCGAAAAACCGAAAAGTGATCTAGGTGGCGTTCTTCACCCAATGAAGAAAAATGACACCTAGACAGGACCAAAACACTTAGATCTAAGTGAATCAACCTAGGAGTGGCGACGCTGATCGATACTAATTCGTGAAAAGGACTAACATCTGCTAGCACGATGAAGCCCTAAAAAAGGGCTTGTCCTGGAAAGCGCCAACGCTGTCCGTATTACTTCAGTGTTCAGCGAACACCGTGAACAACGGTGATTCCAAACTAGGGATTTTGTCTTTCCCTCTTAATTCTTCTCTTCCGAGTGAACTGAAAGTGTTTCATCATGTAGGCTTGCACTGGAGAACGTGGGACACTTAAAATATAACAGTGGACGACAGATGAAAAGAAGAGGACGGAACAGTATCACATTGTGGTGGCAAGGAACATAATCACGTAATGGGGGCAAAGAACATTTCAAGCTAGAGAAACCCACACGTGAAGAATGTCAAGAACCAAACGCAGTTAGACTCTTTCTGGGACCCAAAGATGCAGCAACAGAGAATGCAGTCAGCGACCCATAGCTTGACTGCTTGCATCAAGGTCAGCGAACCAGAGCTGACCAAGACCCTACTCCACCTCCACGTGGTGGTCCTGGAAACAGGCTGCATCACTGCAGTCTGGCTGAGAGAGTAGGGATCGCAGAGGGAAGGCAAACCCGGTCCCAAAAAATTCCGTGCTGAAGTCGGATGTGTCGACCGAAAGGTGCAGATATCACAGCTCCGGCGTAAACAGACACAACGCAACCAAAGTCCTTTTCAGGACGAACGAGGAAGAAGAGGAAGAAGAAGACTCTTTCTGGTAGACCAAGAAATATGACCAGCAGAGGCAAAACATAAAGACATACTGCAAAAACCATAAGGTAGAAATGAGAGTTGAAAATCTTATATGCCGTTAGACCTGTCCAAGAATACAAAGGTTGATATATGAAATAATGGGCAGGATGTTAGTTGTATCTATCTATCTATCTATCTATCTATCTATCTATCTATCTATCTATCTATCTATCTATCTATCTATCTATCTATCTATCTATCTATCTATCTATCTATCTATCTATCTGTCTGTCTGTCTGTCTGTCTAGCTCAGTGTCCAGTCGAATCCCAAACGAGCGCCTACTGACCCCTAGACGACGTAACAGATTACGTGATAACGCGTAACATAGTCCGCACGGGTTCACCAGATGTCCCCATTACATCACAGCACCGTAACTAGGCCGGGGTGCTTCCCTCTGGGGGAATTTTACGGTCAAATCTCGTCTTCGTAACCTGTCCGGGCCTGCCCGGTGATTGAAAGTGATAGCCGGCGTCCCGCACGGTACAAAGGGTTCCTGGTGACAGATTGGGTCCGTACAGCGCACGTAAGATTATGAAGAAAGGAAAATCTCTAAAATAAGTCCGGACAGAAAAAGAGACGCAATAGCCGTCTTTTTACTAGCTGATTTCTTTATTACGCTTCCTCGTTTACACTAGTGGTTCTTTTCAGAGTTTGGACTTTGTGTGTCCTGTTTTTTTTTTTTTTTTTTTTTTTGGCTGGAAGATACGCTGTGATTTGTCTTTAGATATGTTAATAATCAGAGTAAGTTAGGAGTCGGTGTTTCTGATAGGAAGGGAAACTAGCCACCCCACCTTACCTTGCTATACCTATTATGATGAAGTCACTAACAATTTTCTACCCTACGGCAGTATATGCCATGGGACTACCTTTACCTTTATGCTAATTGAAGAGGTGAAGGTCAGTGATTAATGAACGGCACGTGGAAAATGAGCAGCGGTTTACGTATAAAACTCATCATTACTCGGCAACTAGTCTAATATAAAGTTGTTCATATCGAAAACAAAGGAATAATAACAACCAATAAACGCAAAAGTCTGTTGTCACGTGTTGTCACGTTCACTGGCAATAAGTTAAAATAAGTCTCACAGCAGATACTGCCGCATGGGAGTGAGGTGTTAGAGACTTCACTACAATGGGTCAAGCATGGAGAGACAGGGGTGGCCCCTTTCCCTTCCTGGCTGCCTTTTCCTTCCTTAAATCAAGAACAAGTCAGGTACTCATTTACAGCTGGGTATACGAGCGTGTCGATTCCGTGAGTCGAACCCCGCACCGTTGCCGTGAGAAATCAGCCCTCTAACCACTCCGTCAATCGGACGCTTCAGCTGGTAATATGAATACAGTTTGATTGGTTAATATGAAAATTTTTGCGAAGGTGACCTGTATACAGCGTGATCGCAGAATGGCTTACGATTATTTACATCGCTGAACGGTAATAGGTCAGAAATAGATTAATCAGCACATTATATTTGACGTCATCATCTGTGATATTCACAGTAGAAAGCGCTGACCTTGTCATTAGTAGTCTTTCTTGTAATTTTATTATTTAAATGTTACATATCCCCAGCGACATCGAATAGAAATATATGAAACAAACGTCAGACCAAAGAGTAATAACCGCCTTTTGACCAATAAGTTATAATCTGTGTTGTTGTTTTTTTTTAATTTCCAGGGAGAAAAATAAATAAAGTACATTCTAAAGTTGCCAATAAACTGGCGTTTCAAGAAAGAGCCACAATTATTGCCTTCCATGAAGTCATGTGTTAATCGCAACGTTGTCACTGAATTTTGAAAAATAAAACCCTAAATATCTGCGACTTGGGCTATTTTGGGCGAAATATAGGTGGCGTTCTTCAACCAATGATGGAAAATGACACCTAGACTGGACCAAAAAAAAAAAAAAAAAAACGTAGATCTAGGTGAATCCACCTAGAAGTGGTAACGCTGGTTGAACAAGCCGAATCTCACAATGAGCTGGAATGTTGATGATGAACCGATGTTGAGTCGATTCCCAGCGCAGGCGGGAAAAGAGTCGACAAGATTATAACACTGGGAGTCAGGACTCAAGTGGGCTCCCCCCTCCCCTTCCCCAAATTATCTGTAAAGTAGATAAACGGGCCGAAGCACTTATCATAAAGGGGATATCTTTTCTGATGATCAGATTACCTTTAGCTGTAACGCTTTGTACGTGGTTCATATCATTTTCAGCGCTTAGGCTTTGCTAACCTCTGGTTCTTCTTACTCTGCATGTAATTTAATTTACTAAACTTTGCATTGTCCCTTCGATTCTCATCACTATTACATGAAATAAACTTGACGTACGTGAATTTCCAATTTAGTCATCATAATCTAGCAATGGAAGTTAACGGAGATTTTCCTCAAGGGTTACCCACGTTACCGCAACTTATAAACGAGTTCATTCCAGTTTGTGTAACGTTTGATTAAACTTGATTTATCTTATTGACCGTTGACCACAAGTGCGGTCAGAGTGCGGTCAGGTCTAAGCAAGCAGAGAATGTTCGGCCGACCGGCCCGGTAAGAAGCTGCTTACGTCATTGTTTAGTTGGCCGGGAGGCGTGTTTACTTTACGGGCCGACGGGGAATCTCTCGAGTTAAACCGCTTGACACTTTAAAGAGGGGTTCTCAAATTGGTGGACGAATATCCCCTGGGGGTACGAGAAGCTTATCAAGGGGTTACGAGGAATATTTGGTAAGTAGGTGTCGTCGTGATTCATTATTTTCCTGTTAGTTCCCTGTGGAGCATAGAACCAGCGCTGTAGCGGCCAACTCCCCCTGCAAGAAGCCAGCACAAAAGTATTTAAATGCTTTTTTCAGTGGTTGTTTCTGTAGCAATATGTTTTATGTTCTAGCTTTACCATCCTCATCTACAAGCTCATATCAGTCACTTGTTACGACATGCACACGGGAGCAATCGTTATATTCTTTCTTTGTCTCATCCGAGACACCCCCCCCCGCCCCCCCCCCCCCCCCCCCCCCCCCCCCGGGGAACTCATCGGGGAATGTGTACTATAGTATTGAAATATTTCACAAGTACCGTATAGGTGTTAGTGGGGGGCGTAAATTGGAGAGACAGTGTTGAGGAAGCATGCGTGAGGTTGGAGAAGGACGGATCGCAGAGGTTATATACTGGGACTGCTAATGAACAAAATAGTTAAGTTGTTTATTTCACATCTTGAGCTCAAGGTACCGATCGCCCATCATAAATTCGAATCTGTATTGTCATCTGAGATTAGCGGCTGCGAGAAATAATGGAGCCCATATTTTCTAGTTGTTCAACCCTAAAGAAAGAGAAACAAACGGCTATGATGATTCTCGTGAAGATTCCAGTTAGAATCTTTGAGAATTTGATAACCATTCCGAAATAGTTTTTAACCACTTCAATATTGGGGGTGGTGGGGTGGAATGATAAAAGAAAACCGTAAAATGTCTTACGGGGACAAAAGACAAGTAAAAACGTACGTTACATCCGCAAGTCATTCGCCAGGGACAGACAAACAAAAATAGGCGGGGAAGAAAGTGAGAACTACGTAACCAACATGAAAAGTGAAACCGGCTACACCTGGTTTAATTGACCTGTCTAGACTAAAATAGCTGCCGCTCATATTTCCTGAATATTTCTTGTTTTTCTTTTTGCTTCGTTAAAGCGCTTTTTACACTATATTCAACCAGACCCGAAATGGGCCATATCGGTTATAATTGGGGCATATTGTTTGCTTTATTTTATTTTGAAGCTAGGCCGGTGTTAGCCATGAGAAGGGCTGGTCCTGAGAAGGATCCATAACTGACTGTCTGGAGTCGTCTCGTTATTATCTTGTTTCCCATATTGCCTTCTTCAGTGATTGTGTAAATTTTTTGGGGCAAAAAAGTTACTTTTGGTTTGCCCAGCCTTTGTGTACCTCTGTTGTCTACTGATGGGTGGCATCTCCTTTACCTCCGACAGTTTTAGGATCTTGTCGATTATAGCGGGATAAAAGAAAGGGTAAAGGATCCCGTTACACGCCCATTGAGGCATATTGGGAATATGGTGTTAGGCCCATATTTTCTTGACCATCTAGGGGTGACGGGGTCAGCATCACGCCGGCCGCCTTGACCTTCCCACAGTTGCTCTGGTACCCAATTCCTGATGCTTGGTCGACCCCGGAGCCGTTTGCGGTCTAAAAAAATCCCACCTCAAATGGGGATCGAACCATGGACCACCGAGCTAGGAAGCCAGTGCACTAACCCCTGCGCTACCGCGGCTCCCATAGCGGGATAAGGTCCTCTAGAATTTCATCCGTAAAGATTTTTCCTTTGATTGACGCTTGTATCTTTGTGTTGTTTTATCTCTTGTTTCGGTGATGATCTGTCTCTCTACTTCAATTACTTTAAGGATTTCTTCGTTGCTTTTTTCATTTCTATCAACTTTGCGAAGTCGTCTTGGATTTGTTTTATTGTTTTCATGTCGCGGATTATTTGCCTTGCATTTTCCAAGTCGCCCGGGATTTTCCCGCACCTGACAGTTGTGGCTTTGTAGTGGTTAGTGTTTTCTATTTCTCTCGCGAGCGTCCAGCACAATGTCCAAGTGGACTCTTTTGACTTGCAGCTGGAAAAGCTGAATAAGACGTCCGTGAAGGTTTACCGTTAAGCCAAGGAGGTACAGATACTGATAAAGTTTGAGGTTCCCTGTTCTAACCTTTCTAAAGGCCAGCCAAGAAGTTACGCTCATCTTACGGCGCGGATGCGTAACCCGCCAAGTAAGCTTGACCGTAACGTTCAATCACTCTGCCCCCAGGAGGTCAGTCAGGAGATCTGAATGCGTGACTTTGGAAGCGTAACCCGGCAAGAGCGAAACTTTACTTTGGATAATACAAATTAAACACTTTACGAGGTACTAACATTAGGAACAAAGTTACGTTTCGTAATAATAACTGAAATATGCTTCCGTTTCGCTGTAACTGCGAAAACAAAAACGATGTGACATGTAACATTGACACACATCACTGGAATGACGCAGTAGGAATACGTAACGTAACTGGTTTGAGGGTTTGGGTCTATCGGCTTTGAACAGTTCAACAATCTAGGCCCAACATGGCAACGTTGCTTAATAAGCAAAGAATTTCTTCTCTGCGCTCACATTGAGGAGTGAGCGTTATGACTTTTTAGGGAATTAGCGAGCTGTCAGACTAGACGCCACTACACACAACTAAATTCTGCAGAGTCGAATTTAATGTAAAGAAAAAAAAACAGCTGCATTTTCATAATGAAAAAAAAGTGATGTTCTGTGTTTGATTATGTTGAACTTTATGGAGAGAGCGCGTTCGTAGTGAGATTTTAATTATGTAAGGTAAGTATACATGAAGGTTACTAATAATTGTTGCGTTTATAACTTTTTTTTCGTCACAAAGTTTCTTATATATATATATATATATATATATATATATATATATATATATATATATATATATATATATATATATATATATATATATATATAGTGGCCTACTGTAAAGGCTATTTTCTTTGTCTTTTGTCCTCGTAAGACGGAATCACCTTTTTTCGATTTTTTTTTTCACACCCATCTACTGTAAAGGGCGCAGAAGAACGAAAACAATATCTACGATTATATCCCTTGGTGGATGAACGGAGGCAAGAAAAGATCAAGCGCTGTTCTGTACTATTGCCATTTCATAACATCAGTAGTTAATTAATTATAACTACATCCAAGCGTCGGTTTTACTACTTTCATTGTTACTCTGTTACATTGTTTATGTTAACATTACGAGGATTCAGGGGTCCTGTTTTAGGGATCGGGGAACAAGCCTACTGTGCCCTTTACCTTGCAAGTCATAAAAGTCTATTTAGGACGGTTGTGCGCCAGGCTAGCAGCCTCAGTAAGAAGTGATTTCATACGCCACCACTGCACGAACATCGGAAATTGTTTGAAGCAGGATTTCCGCAAACGGACTAAAACTGTTATAGTTGCTCCACGCAGAGGCGTAAGCCTACTTATATTATTTGGTAACTGGGACGGACCATTCCTTTGGCACCCCCTCTCCTCTACCTAAAACACCCAAAAATATAATATGCTTGCAGTTAAGTAGATTTTTAAACAGTACAACCAGGTGTGGACCGTCCCTTCGAACAACCCCCCCCCCTCCCCTTTTCCCCACTTTAGCACGCCACTGGGATCACGCGGCTTTACTTAACAAAAGTGTACGGGATGAAGAAAGAGTTTTACTATAGTATCCTGTTAGCATGCAACTGTTTGTCCTGCTGCAACGGCATCATTCTGCTCTCTTGATTTAATTATCCAATAGTTATCTTGTTTTTTTCTGTGAGTGTTGTGCCTATTTGTGGCGACGCAAGTCCCTCTCAACGTAGACTGAAGGCCGTCGTTTTATCAGAACGCCATTAAATGCATAAGTAAACTCTGTCAACTGAAGTGTCTTCTTTTTATTTTTTTTTAAATGTTGCTTCGTTTTCGCAAGGGTGTCGGTTATATTAAGGCGCAAGTTTACTGGCGTAAAGGAGGGGGGGGGGGGGGGCCTAGGTTGGGCGGCCGCTCCGGGAACCGCATGAGAAGGCGCTAACGAGTCAAGTCGTTTCTCAACGAACATGTGTGTCCAGTTAACACACTCTGAGTCTCGTTTTTCTCAGCCGATTCTATAATTTTAATTTTCGTCTTCCAATCCATAACGTTCCTCTTCTTTGGCTGATTCTGTCCCAACAACTGCTTTGTAAATACTTTCATCCTTGGTGTCTTACAGACATGATGTATCTAGCGGTGACCGGGCGCATTTCTCCTGGCCTACCCCTAGCGCTACAAAAACTCGTTACGCCACTGCGCAAGTCTGGGTTTTTTTTTTTTTTTTTTTTTTTTTTTAATAATAAAGGTACTTTTTCTTCATGTGCGATGCCTGCTGGAGTATGTGATCATGTCTCTTCACCACTTCCTGTCTTCAGTACTGTCTATCAATTCTGTTACTGACTTCCTTCCATTCCGTAATGTCAAGCTGCGGGAATCTTCTTATTGTTGACTGATTGTCTTAATGTGTGTCTTATCCGGCGTCAGCATCTTCTGGCTAATTTCTTCTTCTCCTAGTGGTTAGCTGGTTCTTGTCTTGAGTTCCACATTATTAATCTTGATATATCATTTGAACCCGTCTATTCTACGCAAGCACCCATGTTTTAAAGCAATAGTCGATCTTGACCTACCGGCAGATCGCAATGCGTCTTTTGGTAGACCTCTAGGTGACGGACGATGGATTAAGAATTTTTAACGTAGGTAAATTTCGGACAAACCCTCTGCAACTGTCACTTACAATTGCAGTGTCCCCACAATTTAAAAGTACGTTCACCGCATTTCCAGTAAAAAAAAAAGTGTTGGGTTGCCTACCCCTGTTTTAATGTATGTATCTCACTATTTGTGATGGGCTACCTACCTCTATTTTTAAAGCATGCATCTCTCTATTTGTTATGGGTTGCCTACCTATGCTTTTAAAGTATGTATCTCTCTGGCTGTGATGTGTTGCCTACCTCTGTTTTTAAAGTATGTATCTCTTTGGTTGTGATGGATGTCTACCTCTGTTTTTAAAGTACGTATCTCTCTGGCTGTGATGGGTTGCCTATCTCTGTTTTAAAGAATGTATCTCTCCAGTTGTGATGGGTTGCCTACCTCCGTTTTTAAAGTATGTATCTCTCTATTTGTTATGGGTTGCCTTCCTCTGTTTTAAAAGTACGTATATCTCCGGTTGTGATGTGTCGCCTACCTCTGTTTTTAAAGTATGTATCTCTGTGGTTGTGATGGGTGGCCTACCTCTGTTTTATAAAGTATGTATCTCTCTGGCTGTGATTGTTGTTGTGTTGCGTGTTTTAGAGCCATTTTCCCCCCCCCCCCCCCCACCACCACCACCACCACCTGCGCTATATATTTCCCACATGCAGTGAACGAATGAATGTACAATCGAACGATCAGGGTAATCATATATCGGTAAATTAATATGAAACAAACATAAAGGTATGTTTTCAAGCACCCGTAAGAAATAAAAAAGTAGAACACTAGACAACAGAAAAACAACAGACGTGAGTGGCTTACCCAGGATTTGAACCCCGGACCTTCCGTTATAAACATATATCGCCATTATTACATTTCTACCTTGCAATAATCTCATTGTCCAGTTCCCGTTGCTTTCGGTTTTCTTATTTTGAGTTAGCTGTCTGTTCCTCCAACTTTGTCTATATTTCAATCATTTATCTATCAGCCTTCAGTTCCCCGAGGAGCATAGTCAATCTATCAGTCGTTACACTTTCGCTCCGTAAGAAGCACAAGGCCTTCAACAAACACATGCCAAGTCCTCCTGTCACGTGATACCACCTGAAGTTCTTTCGACGTCTGTCTCATCATTATCGCCTCTGTCTCCAGTTCTATTCTCCATGTGTTTTTTGGTCTACCTCTGCCTCTCTTTCCCTGTGGATTCCAGAACACGGACTGTCTTGTAATACTATCAACAGGTTTCCTCAATGTGTGTCTTATCCATCGCCAGCGTCTTCTTCTCATCTCATTTTCTACTGGCACTTGTCTGGTTCTTGTCATCAGTTGCACGTTGTATTTGGCCTATCTGTATTTTTTTGTTGTAAAATAATTTTTCATGATGGGGTAACCCGACCCCATGCCCAACCCACCTTATACATTTTTTACAACATGCTTGGTAGTATTATCATTCTTTGCTCCCTTTCGGACCACGGTAACACACGAGTCAAGGACCACGGTAACACACGGGTCAAGGACCACGGTAACACACGGGTCAAGGCCTTCAAAAAATGTCTGCCAAGTCTTCATGTCCCGTGCCATCAGCTCAAGGCTTTTCCATGTCTTCCTCATTTCTTTCATGTCTCTCTTTAAATCTCTTCTCCATGTGCTGTTCGATCTCTCTCTCTTACTTACTTACTTAGTCATCCCTCTTCTACCACGAGGTGTAGAGGTTGGGAGGAGGGAGCGCCATATTATTCTATCGGCTGTCTTCTTCCTGGCCTGGTTCCAATCTAGTCCTCGGTCCTTCAGAGACTGCATAATGTTGTCCTCCCCAGCGGACTTTGGGTCGTCCTGGAGGTCTGGATCTCTCGATCTTAGTTTCACATACTTTGTCGTGGTAGCCGATCTTCTTCCATTCTGCAGGCATGACCAGACCATTGTACTTGGGACTGTTCTACTTGAGTCTGCAGTTGCTAGGGTCGGTCTCTCTCTCCATCTTATATCCTGCGGATTCCAGAGCGAATTGCCAAGATATATGTATGAATCCACATCTTGTATGATTGTTTCTTCAAGTGTAATCTTGTTATCACGTGATTCTTGACTAACCAATTCATTAAAACCTTGGCTTGTGTTATATTAATTTTTTATATTTTATTTCACAGATCTGCTTCATTCGAATCAACTGAGATAATATTTTTGGAAGAACAGTCCCGTTTCTCGGAAGACAGCGGTTCTCAACATGATGTACACAGCGGCTCAGTACTACCAAGAGTCACCACTTGTGTATGGCGGGACAAAAATGCCCGTAAAGCTGGAACCCATGGAGGACATGGCTGCCATGGACAAGCCCGTAGACATGAGCATTTCAGCCCGTGAGCACAAGCCCCGAGCACCTCTTGGTATCCCCCATAACCTTGATTCCTTGACATTTGATAATGACAAACTTTTCGGTTCGTATATTAACTCTTACCAATGCCGACAACTTCACCAGAAGCTGCAGAGCAGCGTCAATAAAAAAATAGACCATGTCCAAATCCCTCCATTAGAACATCATCCCCTGTTCACCTCTGTTTCGACATCGCCTCCAGACGTGAATGGAACTAACATCAAAGGCGATGATGGAAAGCTTTCTGTGTCGCCACCACTGACTAAAAATAGGACAGCTGTCGTTAATGATGTGGATTTAATATCAGCTGCCAATCAGCAGAGAGCCAAGCGAGAGTTCGTGCCAGATAACAAGAAGGATGACAGCTACTGGTGCAAGCGCCTTAAAAATAACGACTCAGCTCGCAGATCTAGAGTGAAGCGAAAGGCCATTGAGAAAATGATGGAAACGAGGCTTTTTGAATTGCAGAAAGAGAACATTGAACTAAAGCATGAGGTAGCAGCTCTTCGAAGACGCTACGGTGAAGAGGAAGGGTCATCGTCGGACTCTTCTTCATCTCGCGAAAAGACCTCCACTGGCAGTCCACGCTCGCCACCCGATGAGACGTCGAGCAAGGGAGAAGATGAGCAACAGAGTTCATGTTGTGATGACTCTCGAGCTTACACAATGGGAAGCATGACTTCGCTGAACCATTCTTTAGGTCTCGCTGGCAGGGACCGTGCAGACTCTGTAGGAAGCAGCTCAAGTTCACTGACTAGCGACAGGAACTCGACCAATTCAAGACCAGATTCCAGGAGCTCTGGATCTGTGGACGCAAGTTTGCGTACAGACGTAACTGGTGCGCTTGATCTGACCAGTGATCACAGCAACCGTTCTACGCCGGCCTGGGAGTCATCATTCTCAGACAGCTCCAACAGCATACGCACAAACAGGAGAAACAGCTGTGTAAGCAGCGATAGCAGCAGCGTGGATGACTCCAACACTCGCATTATGGTTTTCCCACTCAAGTGCCGATGGAAGAAGGAAATGCATTCTGCGCATCTGCCTCTAACTGAAGAACTGCAGTAGACTTAACTTGGTTCGTGGCAGCAGACACGAAACATCATATTCTGGAAAGTACACAGGACATTAATTAAATGCTTCATGATATGAAAATGTGTCATTGATAAAATTCAGGACACCTACGCCCAAACTGTAGGTTTATATTATATTTATATCAAATCGAGATATGTTGATGATTTCTTAGAGATTAAGTTTATAGGCTCGGCATTGGGGGGGGGGGAAAAAATCAATGCTGTAAAGCCTATTCGGGGTTCCTTTTTCTCCTTGACATAAACGAAATTGTTTAGATCTTTTTAAAAGAGCTCGTACATTAACTTTGTGAAAAAAAGGTCAATGGAAAGAGGTGGTCGAGTTTAGAGATGTGTGGAGAATTTCTAGACAAGAGCTAAACTGTCAACGCTGGCAAAGTCAATAGCTCTTCTAAAGACACAATGGATAAGGACTTACTTAAATACAGAGACCGTCCTTTTTTTTTTTTTGTGCATGTGCATGACTTGATGCAGAGGTGCCTTTAGGCATACATCAATCCTGTTGATCATGTGATAGAAGATAATCATGATGAAAACTAGAGAAATAAGCTATAGACAAACTTGCTGTGAAAAATCACTTAAATTCACGGTCTATGGAGAAACAATTACATCTGATCAATGTACCTGGGAATGTCATTTTCAGAAATGTCCGTGGCGAAATTATTACGCGGTCATGTTAGTAAAATAACCACAGTTCAAAGTTAAATGCAACATGTGGTGTATGCTGAAGCCTCATATTGTCAGTATTAACATTAGTGCAAATGATAGAGAGACATATTCTTTAAAAAACAAAATGCTTAAATATTTAAGATTTGCGGTAAAGAAGCTGCCAGAGCCAAACGTTGACACTTAACAAAGCTATGACACAGGCATATATCAGCGCTTAAAAAAAACCAGGGCATAATCAGATTTCAACGAATACCAAAACCGTGGCATAATGAAAGTTCAACATATAACAGAACTATGGTTTAATCATTTTTTAACAGTTATGCAAACTATAGCATAATCAGGTTTCAACACTAAACAAAACCGTGGCATAATCCAATTTCAACACTGTACAAAACTATTGTATAATCGGAGTTCAACATATAACAAAACAATGGCATGATCAGAGTTCAACACATAACAAAACCATGGCATAATCAGAGTTCAACACATAACAAAACCAAGGCATAATAAAAGTTCAATCTCTGAACTGAGATGCCTGAAAAGTCATTAGCAAGTCAAGAAAAGAATGAAATCAGAGACCTAGGAAACTGTTGGAAGTCAGCAGTGCATAAAGGATATAGAGGGAACAGAAAGAAAAGATCTTGGCCATACGTTTAGCACGAAACTAGTTTATCCAGCGGCAATCCAGGCGTGATGATGGAGGTAAAAGGGATTACTTAGCAGCAATTATCTGCTAGACCATGATGCCAGAAAAAAGACGTGAAAAGAGTGGGAAAAGAGATTACCTAGATGTAAGTATCTGCGATTCCAGGATATCCGAACAAAAGGCAGGGCAATAGTGGGAATAGAGAGTGCCCATCAAGACATCTAAATTTGAATGAAAAGCATCTTAACAATATTCTAACAGTACTTATCCTGCTCAAAAGTGTTCTTGAATCTTCTTACGCCGCTTAACTTAATGATAATCAATGAAATAAGGAACTTTAAAACCAGAAAATTTGATTAGCGGTCAAACAATGTTTTGTCAACTTTGTTTACTTTTGTGCATATTGATTATTGCTCAGTACAAATATGTTTAAAACAGCATATATAAATATGTTACTCAGGTGGCTTACAGTTCTGTGAAGTTGTGTTGTCGTCTGCTATTAGTGGTTGTTATCTGTTTATATGTGTTATGTAATTTTGAGTTTTACATTATACATATTTTTATGCGTGCATGAGTTATGATACGATGCAATGGTGACTTGGTAATCCTGAGTATTGTGGTGATATCACATGTGTTTGTGTCTGTGTGTTGGAGAGTTAGAAAAGGATAAGAAATGGCAGAGAGAAAATAGCAGAGTGGGCGATGGAGAGACATGGTAAGTAACAGTGAGTGACAGAGTGATAGATAGAGTTGACGGAGTGACAGAGAGATACAGTAAGCGACTGTGAATGAGAGAGAGGGACGGGGAGAGTTGACAGAGAGCTCAGAGTTACAGGGAGGCGGAGAACAACACAAATAATTGTCAGAGTGCCAGAGAAATAGAAACAGAGTTGCAGTTTCACAGAAAAAGAAGAGCAGAGCTGTTTGACGGGGTAGAGCAGAAATAGAGACAGACCCAGAAATAGAGGGAGGTAGTGACTGATAAACAGTGACAAAGCAACTTAAATAGAGAGACAGAATGACAGAGTCATAGATGAACTGACAAAGCGATCAGTGAGAGAGAGAGAGAGAGAGAGAGAGAGAGAGAGAGAGAGAGAGAGAGAGAGAGAGAGAGAGAGAGAGAGCATGTAAAAACAAACTGAGTTATCCCAGATATAAAAACCTCATACTGGTCAATGTATTAAACCTAAAATTAGTTTACTGAAATTTTTAGCCGGGACATAAACTGTAAGAATCAATGTTCGCTGAAGGGTCTACTAAGCAGAACGTATACAAATTACAAGACTATATTGTGAACCAATAAGAGCTTAGATGGACGATATAAAACTGAAGATGATGGTGGAATCGAGTGTCCTTTGATTTATCGTTGAAATTGTATTCGTTACTTTTCTTTTTTTCGCTACTCACAAAACATAGAGCCACCATTGATGGCGCCGCTGTAGCAGAAAGTCTCCCCCAAATCACGTGCTCCTGTAAGAGTGGTTTATGTAGTAATATGTTTTACATGACGAGGTTGGCAGCCTCATGAACAACCTCACATTAATCAGACCTTTACGACATACCAGTCGTACCGCATACCTGTTCTTTGTTGCCTCCCTGGAACTACGCGGGTCTTCTAATTTGAATAATGGCTTTAAATGAAGCCCGGTGCCAAGTTTATATGTTCCTTCTTCTTTTGCTGTGCTCATAAGGCTCTGAATATGTTGACTTCTTTACACGTTCTTGGTTATGTCTACTGTCTCCTCATATTCTGTTCTTTCCGTATAGAATCCTATCAAGGGAATATCTCGTTAAATTGTTTCCGGAAGGCGTGTCATTCATATCCATCACCGTTTTCTGTCACTGTTATCGACACGTTTTCCTTGTTTGAATGTAGCCATTTTCCTATATCAATATCTTTGGTACCATGTGTCAAAAAATTGTGTAACGAAAATAATGTGCCGATGCTAAATTGTGCTTTTGTGTGCTGTAGTTATGTGAGTCGTGTTGGACTGCCAGCAATATAAATGTTTTTGTAATAGATATTTTTTGCTGATTGCGTGTCATCAATATTTAGTGCATGTAAATGCATTCGTTGTAAGTATTACGGGTAAAAAATGTATCTTGATGCTGTACAAAAGTTACAAGTTATGTGTAATATTGTAAAGCGGTAATTTTCTGCACTTTGCGTAAATGGGAGAGAAGATGGTGTGAAATAGAATGAAACGTAAATAAGTAATTTGTGATGAGAGAGAATTAAACGTATAATAAAGTGTTTAATGATGGGAGAGGATGACACGAATGAGAGAGAAGATGGCGAGAGAAAGAATGAAACATACAAGAGAGAAAATGAAACACTTATTAGAACAATTTCTTTTTTATTGGCAGAGAATGACACGTATGACAGAGAAGACAGTATGAGGCAAATGAGAGTTTCTGGTGAAAGGAAATGAAACTGATAAGAAAAAGAAAAGATGGTGTAAGGGCGAAAAAAACATTTCCAAATATATATATATATATAGTGAGAGAGAGAGAGAGAGATGAAAGAAGATATTTCCTATAAAGAGAAGTATTTATAAATATTTTGAAAGGAATTGAAGAAAACTTTAAAAACAAAGAGTATGAGCAAGAAAGATTACGAAATAATGTAAAGAATTAATCAAAGTTTCTTCCGATTTTTTTTTCTTCGGGCAATACGTCATTTTTTAAGTACGAGAATATTGATATATCTAATTATAGACCGGTTTGACCATTTTGTTGTACAGTTTTCTCAGTAAACAATAGCGGTTGTCTGTCTTATTTTGCTGACGTCACGTGATTTTGTGTTTCCTATTGGTTGTTTAAAAATAAACATGTTTCCGTGCTGTGCCTTTGTGAGCTTCGGGTCATTATAAATTTGGAAAATTCGTATAAATTTGTATTGAAATTATTACCATTGTTACACATTTATGTCCATGTTGAGGGAACAACGCTTCCTGTGTTTCATGTGAATTTATGTGAAATTACAAGTGATATTTGAAATAAAAAAATATGAAATAAGTTGCTTCCGTTGAAACTTTTATTATTGGAATAATGATTGTGCTTTTGGGGATGAGTGATGGTAATTGACTGTTTTAGAGAAGAGAGTGTTTACCTAGGAACTCAAATTTTAGGAGTACATTTTTTTCTACCACAAAGTTGGAATACTTTTATGTTGCTTTCGTGGAAAGTTGCGGGGGTATGAAACCTAATAGTAAAATGCCCCAGTTCAGTGCCGTCTTAAGGCATGGGCACTGGGCAGGGGCCCCACGATTCTAGAGGCCCCATGCTGGGATGCTGCCATATTGTTCATAAGATATCTCTTGGCAGAGTGGATAATTACTCGATCCGTAGGGGCCCAGTGCACTGCTTTGCCCAGGGCCTACAACGCTGTTAAGACGGCCCTGCCCCAGTTTAAGCTAAAAGTATTCTCATAGCAGGTACTGACATAAGGAAGCTAAGTGTTAGAGACTTTACTATACTAGGTAGAGCTTCGAGGGGAGAGGTGACTAATTTCCTTGCTGTATTTGCCTTCCCTAACTCAAGAGCAGAGTCAGGTACCTATTTACAGCCGGGTAGACTGAAGCGTATCGCCACCGTATTTCGAACCCGGTAATTTTGCCCAAGACGCCAGCACTCTAACCACTCTGCCATTCGGACGCTCGCTTCAGTCTACCCTACTGTAAATTGTACATAACTTTGGCTTTGAGTTCGGGAAGGCAAAAGCAGCGAGAAAGGTTACTTGTTACCCACCACTTCATAAAGCTGAGACGCGGTATAATGCTGGCCTTTAGTACTCACTAATAAGTATCTGCTATAGAACTACCTTCACCTTTACGCTATTGGACTACCTTGACCTTTGCGCTATAGGACTACCTTCACCTTTACCTAATGGTTTTGCATACTTTATACTTCGTTATCGATATTGCATGTCTTCTTTTTTCTGTTTTTTTTTTTTAAATTATGGGACCTCAACATGAGTGCTAGTATAGATACGTCTATCCTGGTCTACCTTTCGGGCCCTTCCACAAAGTCCAGGGCCACAAATTTTGCTGCCTCAACCCTATCGACTGCCCTGACAGAGAATCCGTAGGAAGTCGGTGGCCATAACAACAATTTCTGCTTCGGTAAACAGACGTTGAATGAGAAATATCAATTGATCTTTCTGTTGCTCAGTGTCTGCGTGTCTTTATTTCTTTCCGTCTGCAGTTCTTCCTTTCTTTATTTCATTCCATAATACTGGATACCTTTCTTTTTTTTTTCGTGTGCTTTTGTCATTATTCTTTTCTGTACTTCTTTTTTTTCTAATTGTCTGTTTATCTTTTTGTTTGACAGTCTTCCTTTCTGTATACATGTATTTCTTTCTGTCAACCTGTCACTTTGTGTATAAATCAGTCAGCCTCTCTCTCTCTCAGTCAGTCATTTTTGTCTATAAATCAGTCAGCCTGTCTGCCTGTCCGTCATTCCTTCTTTCCCGTTACCATTTCTGGACGTATTACGTAACATCTCTCCACGTTTTTCAACAACACGGGCTGCACCCAGCTGTCCCCGACCGCCAGATTGTCAGCTTCACTCACCCTGTTGGCTGTCACGCCGGGTGGTGTACGCACGTGATTCTGCAGTCACGTTTCTTCCAGCCTCTGTTAACAGTTCGCCCAATTAGGTCGCTAGTCTACCCAGCCATGAATTCAGCTCGGGTAACGGAACCCTTACTGCTATGTGATTTATTCATTCATGGTTATTAAGAAGATGCAAGTAAGACGGGGTGAAGGCTCTTGCTTTCCTTGACAAAGACTCTGTGGCCGCAACGTAGGCAGTTTTCTTCGTCTTTGTGCTAGTAAGATGCATTACCTTTTTTCCTTAAAAAAAAAAAAATTCTTCATTCCTTCATTATTATCCTCAAGTTCCCCAAGGAGCATAGGCCCTCAATAAATTTGTTCCAAGTCCTCCTGTGTAGAGCAATGAGCTCAACGTATTTCCACGTCTGCCTCATCGCTTTGCTTTCATTTGTCTCCAGTTCTCTTCTCCGTGAGTTTCCCGGTCTCCCTCTTCTTTTCAGACACCGGAGAATATAGATCACCACGGTTTTGTAGTGCTATCAACCGGTTTCTTCAGTGTATGTCCTATACATCGCTTTAGATTTTCTGGTTTTTATGATGCTCGTGTGCAAATAGTGTGGCCGTGTACGGACTTGTCTACTATTCTCTACTTCTGCTTTTGTTGATCGTATAGGTTCGTATCTCTAGCCCTATCAGTAGACTGATTGTATTTCACGTTTATAGTATGCTTGCTGACACACACTCCAAGACATTTTGTAAGATGTCAATAGTAGACTTTCTTTTATGATGAACGAGGTGACTTTATTTACACAATTAATCGGAGATAGCTTATATCTTGAACATAGCAATTTTACATCAAAACTTTTTCAGCCTTCAAAAATCTGTGTTGACTGGCGAACACAAAGGTGCGACGTTCAATCATAAACCTCAGCTTCTTTCATTCGTTGGTTACTGTTCTACTGGCTACTAGTTCTATAAGTTGAGAACCACTCTTGCTAGTTCTTTATTTTCCACTGTATTCATTATTCTAATTGTATATCTGCAGCTATTCTTGGCGTAGCTGGTTAAAGAAACTGGCCTAACCGCCAGGTATCTGCGTTTACCAAGCTATACTGCTCACTAGGACTGTCAGCTTGTCTACTGTCCTTCACTCTAGTTATACAACTCATAATGTTCAACGTACCTGGTCTTTCGAACAACACATTTCTCTCACTGGGAACACTGACATCTCGTCCTCAGAATAAATAAAACTGCCATACACAAACGTGGCAAAATATCGAGAAAGAAGGATGGACGACAGTTCACTTTTTTCTGCCACCGCAGAAGCAACCAAAACCATTGGCTTATCGTCCGATGAAACTTCCACTCGCTACCACTTCTAGAAGCTAATTCTATCACATCTGGGGGCAAACTGATTTAATCTAAAACGTCGATTTGATATGGCGACTATATTCGAACACTCCAGAGCACTTTGTCTGAAAAACAACTCACCAGGCCATTCAAAACACGTGAATTGTTCCTCTCGCTCACCAAAACAAAACACCAAACAAAGCAATCCTCAACCAAAGGATG
>JAMPIV010015835.1:210000-263431 GCA_024509875.1 Oreohelix idahoensis
GAATTTCCCTGCCACTATCGTCATCTTCGTCAATTTTGGCGATCGTCAAGAGATGTTCGGAGGTCGGCAATGGTCTTTCCAAGTATTTCTTTAACAGATTTAAATGGAAAACCTTTTCCTTTCCTTTAATAAAGATCTGGTAGTTAGTATTAGAAATCTTTTTCAGGATGGTAAACGGCCATTGCCATCCGATCCTCAGTTTGTTGTTCCCGGTAGGGAGTAAGACCAAAACTGTCTCTCCTGCATCTAATTCTCTCTCTTTTGCGACTTTCCTGTATCGGTTAGCGTGCTTTGTGCGCACTCGATTAAAGTTGGTCGTTGCTAGGTCCCAACCTAGTTTCAACCTTTCCTTTAAAACCGACACATATTTACTTGCTGAGACAACTGTCTCGTCAGCCTTCTGGTCTGTCAGTGACCTGAGTAAGGCTTCAAGCGGGCGCTAAATGGGTCTGCCGAATAAAAGCGTGGCTGGCGGAAATCATGTGGAAGTATGAGGAGATTCTCTGTAGATAAATAAAGCTGCAGGAATACAAAGATCCCAATCTTCAGGTTTCACTTGTGCCAGTTTACTTAACATCATGTTGAGGTTTCCATTAACACGTTCCACGAGCCCATTTCCGACCGGAGTATAAGGCTTTATGTAGATGTGTTGGTTCCTCAAGATCTTCACGATCTCATCCATCAACAGGTTCCGGTATGGAGATCCGTTATCCGTCAACACTTGCTGAGGGAATCCCAACCGAGTGAAAATCTGCATTAGGGCTTCTGCGACATGCTTGGCATCTGCGCATGTACGCGGGATAGCTTCTGCCCATAAAGTGCATGTGTCGACTAGGGTCAGGATAAACCTGTTCCTTCTTTTAGTCCTTTCTAAGGGTCCTAAAATGTCGATCACAACCCGTTCAAATGGTGTTCCCATTATTGGCATTTCACCCATGTGGACTGGGGGTGTCCGTTGCTTGGGGGGTACACGTTGGCACTGGGCACAGGATTTAACATACCTGATAATATCAGTATTTACTCCTGGCCACCAATAATGAGTAGTTATCCGTTGGTTTGTGGCGTTCTGTCCCATATGTCCGCTGAAGGGAAGAGAGTGCCCCATTTCTAGGATTTGGCTTCTGTACTGTTTCGGTACTAGGAGCTGGTTGTAACCTTGGTCAGGCTTGCCCGTTCTGTGGTAACGTACGCCATCGTTAGAAAAAAAGTCCCCGTGCTGTCTGGGTTCCTTAGCCATGGGCAGTTTCCTAAAGCAGGTTGCCAAAGAAGGGTCCTTTAGTTGCGCTTCTTTAAGTTCCACAGGTAGCAAATTTTGCGCAGGCTCCCGTTCCTTCTTGGATTGCCCTCTTGTAGTTACTGCTGCCACAATCGGCTCTTCCGGTTTTCCAAATAGACACATATCTACCGCCAAGTATGACTGGGTAGATGGGTTCATCCATAACAGCCGCTTTGATCACGCCTCTGACAAACTCAGAGTGGATCTCCGTCAGTGCGATGGGAAGCGCTGTAGGTGCATCACTCTTAGAAACTCCACAAAGTTCGACGGTCTCTCCTGTCTCTTGACCGGGTTTAACCAGGTGTCTGGCGACATTGCAATCATAAGAAAGCCCTGTGTCAAATAAACAAAAAGTTTGAGAACCGTTCAAAATAACAGTACCTCGCGTTGAGGGTCTGTCTCCCTCAGGTTGGGAATCACTGTCAATAATTCCGCCTTGCGAGACTGTTAGCAAGCATCCGATGCGTTTAGGCTCAGTGTGCTCGCTCTGATCATTAATCCCGTGCGCAGGGGTTTTCCCTTTGTCACCTTGTCCTTTCTGACCGCGGTGCCATGAAGAACGGTTGGGTTGATCAGACTGTTGACTGTGGTTGGGGTACTTGTTTTTGTAGAACTTGGATTTTTCATGAGGGGGGTTTTGAGGTCGTTTCCCTGTGGTTATTCTGATTAGAAGAATGAGAAGATTGATCTAGATTATTCTTTCGAAAATGCTCTACTGTCGGTTTACGTTTTGTCGCCGGTAGTTCAGCCAGCGCATTGTGATATTGCTCAGACTTTTCCAAAATGTCTTCAAGCTTTTCTGCACCCTGCTCAGCTAGAAATCTCCGGGTATCCGCAGACAAAGTGTTCTTTATTTGTTCTGTTATAACAAATTCCTCCAGACCTTCATAGGTAGAGGGGAGCTGAGAAAGCTCAAGGCACTTTGTCAAGTATCCCTTCAAACGAGACGAGAACTGCTGAAAAGTTTCAGAGCTCTCCTTCTTGCTGTTGCGAAACGGTTGCAAAAACTTTCGCGCATTCATTTCAAAGCGCTCAAGTAAAGCTTTCTTCAACACGTCGTAGTTGTCTTGTTGGTTGCTTTCCAGTTTGGCGTAAACATCATACGCACTGCTTTTCAAGGCCTGAGAAAGCTTCATATTCCAACGCGACCTCTCTAAACCGTACATAGCTGCAATTTTCTCAAATTTTTCTAGATACGTGTCAACCTTCTCGTTAGGACAAGGGAAAGATTCTAGCGCAAAAGACATAGCAGTGAGATGAGTAGATTGTGTGTTAGAAGTATCAGTTACAGAAGAAAGAGGAGAAGACTCTCCATTGCTGGAGGCAGAGGCAGCACCACGGCTTTGGACTTATAGAGCTTTAAGCGCCAACTCGTGCTATCTCTCCTTCTCTCTTTCCTCATGCTGTCTCTCCTTCTCTCTTTCTTCATGCTGCATCCTGCGAATTTCCATTTCCTCATCCATCTTCTTCTGCTCTTTAGTTTCAGCTGCTTTCCTCTCCGCATCATTTCTGTCAAGTTCGTCCCGGACAAAAGCTTTCGCTTCCTCTCCGTCCAAATCTTCTTCTCTTGCCTCGTCCCTGAGAATCTGTCTAAGCTTCGCCTTCTCTGCCATTGTAAATAGGTGACTGAGATTTAGTCGAGAAAGAAGTCAGAAAAAGGATACACTGGTTCCTTACCACTTACGAGAAAATACCAAAATAAAAAGATGATATACTTTAACCTGGGATACCTCCTCCTATGATATAGTATCGAACTATCGCTGCTATTCCTGGCTCTAAAAGCTCTAATTGCATGCGACTATGCCAATTACATGGTAGTTAAGATTACTCACTGAAGACTACGTTGCTACAGTGGAAACAAAATAATATGCAAAAATTTAAAGAGAAACTAAAATCCCTTAATTATTAAGTCCACTACAAGTTCACCCCTGAAGATAGTTAGGGTAAGGGAGGCAATTAACAGGACGTAATTGTCTGAACGCAATCCTTAGCTTAGCTCAAACACCTACTTCTTCAGAACCCTGTGACTGTTAGATGTGATGGAGTTACTGTGATTTAGTCTTCAATAGGCCCCATTTCGTTTTCTCGTCGTAACTATTGAGTTTGCCATTTTTGTCTTCCCTCTATTAAAGATTGGGAAGTACTCTTTTGCTCTCTGAATAATAGGGGTGTTTAGATTTGTTCTGTAGGTAAAGTAATTGCAGGTTTTTTTCTATAGGGATTAACGTAAGTTAATACTGAATGGCACCAGTCGGCCTTTTTCTAATTATCGCGATCTTGAAAATTCCATTTTTTGCGTTGTTAAATTTATCGCGGTCATTTTTCGTGGGGAAGGGGAAATGACCCCTACCCAGGTAACGTCCAACTTTCGAATCACACATTCGATCTGCTCACGATAGCGGACGACGTTAGGTAACGTTACGTAGCCGGAAATACGCGCGCATTTAAAGTAAGCACGAATACACTGGTTCTAAATTTAGAGATGAGCGCCTGGAAAATTTTAGAGTATCTTTAATTCTATTGGTTGTAGGGAGACGCCTTGCCTCAAGTAGGTCGGGGGTCAGAGCAGGAAAATCTAAGATAAAGTAGCGTTTTTCAGTTTAGGGTCTCTTAGTATGCAGAAAGCCCGGGTCGTGTATCCAAGCATATTGTCGGCTTCTAACGCTGAAGGAACGCAATATTTGGTATGTCAGTAATTTAAAGTAGCGTGATAATTAAATCTAGTATTCTCTAATAGAGCCTTAGTCCGTTCTAATTTAATTTATTTTTTAACTTTATAACTTGTAACGCCATCATTTATTTCTAGTGATAGCAGTGTCTATGAGTGATGAAGAGATATTACGTAGGTGTGCTCCGTAGATTTAATAGAAAGTCTGAAGAAATACACGCATCCTAGATTTATATTAATTTACAGAATATTCTGAAGCGCGGGTATTTTATTTCCTTGAAGATTAATTCTGATAAGTCTCCTAATAAAATACGGGAACGGATTTTTTCGGGAAAAGTTAATCACGTGGTTACCGGGATTTATTGGAGTAGAAATTCTGGGTGGATATTAACTATTTTTTTATCGGGGGAGTTAAAATATAATTTCAGGGAAACCACGTGGGGTAGAAGTGAAAGGAAATTATGGTGCCTTAAGTGGTTGTGTAATTAAATATTATGCAGAGTAGTATTTGATTTTTGTGTTATGGAATTTAATGAGTTCTAGGTAATATAGTCTATAGAGATAGATATATTTCTGTGTATAGAAATGTAATATATAAATGTAATGGTGAATTTTAAACATTGATGTGCAGTTAATTGTTGTGCATTTTTATCATAAGGGGGAAACGATGATAAGGTCCTGAGACCGCTTACAGAGTTAAAGTAGGCCTAAGTACGGGAGGTTTCCCTACCTGTTTTTAATGTTTTAAGGCCTGAGGCAAGCTGTGTATAATTAGTATTGATCAGTGAGTCTGGGATTTACTAGACAGGCAGGGAGTTGATGGGAATAGCTGACCCAGGGTCAGGAAATATTTATGTATTGTCGTGCACAAGATGAAAGGGGAAATGGTGAAGCAGTCTGTGTTTTGGGTGTTTACATGTTGTGCTAAGATATGAGCGTGACTGAAGCATCCACTGTTTACGTTTTATATGCAAGTTTATTATATGGAAGTATTTTGGTATTGTAGTACAGAGTGGCATGTCTTTTGTGTCCACAGCAGTGGTCACGGCCCGAAGAGCGGGGGTTGCCAATAAATCTTGTTCCTGACAGCTGGCAAAGGTAGCCAGTCTTCTCAAGAGAGAAAAAGTCGAGGAAGCACCAGAGGCGTAAGAGCTTGTACCGTGGAGGGGTATCGGCTCTGATTATTGTGGCCCCAGAGAGAGGGAGCGAGGAAGAGCAGGTCGAGACAGCGACGCAGTCTTCAGTGAGAAGGGTTTTCTTAAAACCCGGAGCTCTAAGCTCATACACACCCATCGAACCCAAGCAAGCGGGTTGGTGTGTCTTTTTTTTTTTTTAGCCTCGGTCAAAATTAATACCGAAGGGCCTAAACCCAAAGGAGGGGTAACATAGCAAGGGAGAATCAGCTTTCTTTTCGCCAAATAGAGAAGCCTCTACAGTCTACGGCAAGTGCCTAGTCATCAGAAGTACGAGTCAGAACCAGGAAGAAAGGGATATCATTTCCCGGTTGCTGAAATGAAACGAGAGCAGCAAGGCAGGAGAAGTGGAGAGAGATGGTGAAAATAGATCAGGGACCTGCAGAGTCTCATAGTATTCTTAGAGGATAGCCTCTGAGCCTTAGAGTTAGAAAAAGTCTATTACATAGCAGTGCAGAGTGTGACGTAGTGGCGTATACCGCTGACAGAGTTAGCAGCTGTGCAGATAGTCTTCAGGCAGGGTCAGCAGCCAGTGACAAAAATAGAGATAGTAGTGTAATAGAGAGTAGTGGCTACAGTTGAGGGCCACTAAATTAGATGGTAGTAAGAATCCAAGTAATCATTCTGATTTTGTTTCCCCAGCAAGGTGAATGAATGAGTGAGAGTGGTTGGGTTCATAATTTGATGTGTCTTATAAATTTAAATTGAGTTTTTTTTTATTTCCAGGTCAGTGCAAACCTGGCACGTTATATATATATTGTTGTTACTATGTTATGAACTATGTGGATTTGTATAATAAACTTATTTAATGTTCACTGGATCAGCTTCGTCACTGTATAGTCCTTAACTGTTCTCTGTACAGTGGTGTCTGTAGTGTTAGTTTAACCTTATCTCCTTTAGTCTGTTAAAGGTAGCCAGAGGTGGTGAGTTTATAGCATTTATTGAAGTCACGATTTGGCGAGGAGAGATTTAATTTCGGTTATCCTCCTCGGGCCAATAGACTCACCTTACTACATTCACTGTCATTTCTCATAATTAATCTATTATCTTAGTCTTTTCTCACACTAGGGTCTTGTCCTACACTGGGGCATAACTCTAACTTAAATCCAACTCGTGACAAAGTGGGTGGCGATCGTCCTTCGGATCAGCTTTGTAGGATCATTCTGGGATCTTATCTAGATTGACAGATTGTTTTCTATAGGAAAGTCTGAGAATAGATTCTTTCAATATCCCCTGGACTGAGCTAGTCGAACTGATCCAGTTATAAGTTTTTCCACAGAAAGTTTTTCCACAGGTTGCAGGCAGTTGGATTGTAGTGATAGGTTAGTTATAGAACTTAGAGGTAATTGATGGCTAACTGATTTTTTTCTTAACAGGAAGGTAGAATTTTTAGTAGCTGCATAACAATATTTTTCAGGTAATTATTAGTCAGACTGGTGCTAGTCTGAGTTCGGGTTTTGGGACCGAGGTTATAGAGATAGCATTCCTCAGTAGGTAACAGGTAATTCCTTCTTTTTTTTTTCTTTCTGTCATTTTTTTGTCTTTGGTAAGCTACAGCAGTTACAGGTAAGATGGCAGATATGGCCAAGTTACGAGCTGCCTGGCGTGACGCTGCTCAGGACATGGGAATGGACAAGGAGGAAACTAAGGCCTACATGATCAGAGAAAATGATAGGCATAATCAGAAAGAGGAAAGGGAAAGGGCAGCAGAAGTTGAGGAAAGAAAAAGGGCAGCAGAACTTGAGGAAAGAAAAAGGGCCGCAGAAGTTGAGGAAAGAAAAAGGGCAGCAGAACTTGAGGAAAGAAAAAGGGCCGCAGAAGTTGAGGAAAGGGAAAAGGCAGCAGAAAGACAGCACGAACTTGCCATGCGTTCTCTGGAACTGCAGCTCAGGTCTTCGGAGGGCAGTTCGGCTAATGGAGATTCCCCCGGAACAGTGGCGATAGACACCTCAGGAAATGGAGGCCCCCGGATGGCAGCCATGAATTTTCCGATGGACTCTTTCCCTAACAGGAATGAGAAAATTGACATATTCCTGGAAAAATTTGAACGGATGGCAAAGGCATACGGGTTGGATGAAAGTCTTTGGTGTCTAAAATTATCGCAGTCCCTCAGAGGTCATGCGTATGACGTCTACCACAAGTTGCTCATAGACGACCAGAACAACTTCGAGGCACTACGGAACGCGTTGTTGCAAAGATTCCAGTGGACCCCCCGTAAATGCCAAACCATGTTCAGGGAAAGTCGTCTGGAGAAGGGAGAAAGCTTTCCTCAGTTTGCTGAAAGGCTACGGAATTACCTCACTCGCTGGAGAGAGTTGTCGGGACTGGCTAAATCCTTTGAAGGATTAGAAGAGTTAATAATGGTGGAACAAATCAAGGCAAACATGTCTCCTGATTTGAGGAGGTATCTGGCGGAGCAGGGCGCCCAGCAACTGGACCAGATTATTCTTTTTTCGGAAAGGTTCCAGACGGCACAGGCCGAAGTACTGGGCCAGAAACGAAAACACCCAGACCCGCCAGCCCAGGACAAAGGAGCTTCATCATCACAGTCGTCTTCTCATGCTCACCAGCAGCAGGGGCCTTCACGCAAGGAGCCCCATTCCGGTCATAACCTGCGCCCCCAGCCTCCCAACAGATCACAGAGGCCAAACTCTCAGGACCCCGCCCGAAACCGAGGAGATAATGAGAGATACTGTCGAAATTGTCGGACCACTTCACATTGGACCTCCAGGTGTATGAATAAACCACCCGTGCATCATGCAGCTTCCTTAAGGCCTGTGAGAGCGACGAAAGGGAACACCTGGGAACCCATTCAGTCAGAGAAGTTGTTCTCCAACAGCGGACCAGCAGAAGTGAACGGGACTGCGACTACGTGTTTATTCGACAGCGGTCTTACATACCCCAGCATAGTTGCCCGACATCTGGTGAAGCCCGGGCAAATGACAGGGGAGAAAGTTGATATTGGTGGCATTTTAAGGAAAGGGGCCTCCCAGCGCTTTCCGGTAGCCAATATTCAACCCCTAATTCACGGAGCCCCGAGCGAGCTCGAACATCCATGTCTTGTTAAGGAGAGGTTAGGAGCCTCTAAGGACAGCGGTATGTTAACTGCAGAGGCGTATTCGCCTGTCAGCCCTGTTCAGCCTAACGGACAAACAGAGGTGACGCCTCTGATTTCGGAAATACATTCTTTGTTGTCGGGAACTAGGCCCCCGATGGTATTAGCTCCTTCAGGAGAGGGACATACTGACAAGAACTGTATCACATATGTCAACGACCAGCGCACTCTTAAAAGGGCACAAGACGGCGAATCGAGCGAACATATGTTTCCAACCAGCCCTGGAGCCCCATCCGACCAGCACTTTACTCAAACGGAGGAGGACAGTGATCTGAGTGTCCGTTTGCCTATAAACGGAGATGGGCCCCACAACTCTCGTATTTCGTTTACAGGAAACGACCCGCGTAACGAGGCGCCTGAAAAATTGGCTGTATCTTCCAATTTGTTTCAAGGAACATTGGAACCAGTCCCTGAGTACTTTATCTCAGATACTCCGCGATCTAACGGGATCTTAAACCGTCAAGTGTCACTGCAGGACACATTCCAACTGACGCCAGTAACTCTCACAGGGGAGGGCAAGGTTGAGGGTAGAACCAGGGTGTTAGACGGAGGACTCCCGTGGTCTACAGTTACCTCTCACGAACTTTTCAGGCCAGAAAAGAGTGAGGAAAGCGGCCTTACGAATTCGCAAGGAGCTATGTTAGCGAGCTCTGTCCCTCTTCATGTTGGTAGGGGAAGAGCGATCACAGAACCACTGCCAGGGGCAGATACTACCTATCTTGTTCCAAAGATAGAAGCTACTGGGATCAGTAAGGATTCAGTAGACACCCAGAAAATGAATGGAAACCCGGTGTCAGAAATACACGAGATTTCTCCGGTTCATTGCAAGGTACCAGCGGTCACAACTCCGCTGGCGAGCAGCTCCATAGTCGCCATCGCCAGGCCTCTACAGAGCCAGTCGGTCAGGTCGGTTGATCAAGTCAGTCGGTTGAGAAACCTAGCCAGGGAAGTTTTAGACCCACCATGGGACGGCACAGGTCTAGGGAGAGAACTGCCCTTCAACAGGAGCATGGGAGTAGATAAGGAAAGAAAGAAGGAGAGAATTGTGCACGGGTCTTTGGACAACGGTGAACAGTTACGCATGGTTACGGCGATTTCTGACCCAGTCTGTCAGCCGGATACCAGTAATACATTACCACGCACCGTTAGGAAAGTATGTGGGAGAACTCGCAGGAGAGGAAAGGTGAAGAAAGAACTTGGGAGTGCGGCAGCCAGGGAAAACCCCAGTAGTGACTCTGAAATTTCAGCGATTTCAGAAAGCTCGGGAGACATAGATAGGGACCAATCTGAACACCAAGACCACAGTAAATTAGATCGGAAGGCTCCGACCTCGAAGGGTGGGGTAATGTGATGCAGTTACTGTGATTTAGTCTTCAATAGGCCCCATTTCGTTTTCTCGTCGTAACTATTGAGTTTGCCATTTTTGTCTTCCCTCTATTAAAGATTGGGAAGTACTCTTTTGCTCTCTGAATAATAGGGGTGTTTAGATTTGTTCTGTAGGTAAAGTAATTGCAGGTTTTTTTCTATAGGGATTAACGTAAGTTAGTACTGAATGGCACCAGTCGGCCTTTTTCTAATTATCGCGATCTTGAAAATTCCATTTTTTGCGTTGTTAAATTTATCGCGGTCATTTTTCGTGGGGAAGGGGAGATGACCCCTACCCAGGTAACGTCCAACTTTCTGCTCACGCTAGCGGACGACGTTAGGTAACGTTACGTAGCCGGAAATACGCGCGCATTTAAAGTAAGCACGAATACACTGGTTCTAAATTTAGAGATGAGCGCCTGGAAAATTTTAGAGTATCTTTAATTCTATTGGTTGTAGGGAGACGCCTTGCCTCAAGTAGGTCGGGGGTCAGAGCAGGAAAATCTAAGATAAAGTAGCGTTTTTCAGTTTAGGGTCTCTTAGTATGCAGAAAGCCCGGGTCGTGTATCCAAGCATATTGTCGGCTTCTAACGCTGAAGGAACGCAATATTTGGTATGTCAGTAATTTAAAGTAGCGTGATAATTAAATCTAGTATTCTCTAATAGAGCCTTAGTCCGTTCTAATTTAATTTATTTTTTAACTTTATAACTTGTAACGCCATCATTTATTTCTAGTGATAGCAGTGTCTATGAGTGATGAAGAGATATTACGTAGGTGTGCTCCGTAGATTTAATAGAAAGTCTGAAGAAATACACGCATCCTAGATTTATATTAATTTACAGAATATTCTGAAGCGCGGGTATTTTATTTCCTTGAAGATTAATTCTGATAAGTCTCCTAATAAAATACGGGAACGGATTTTTCGGGAAAAGTTAATCACGTGGTTACCGGGATTTATTGGAGTAGAAATTCTGGATGGATAGAGTAGATATTAACTATTTTTCTATCGGGGGAGTTAAAATATAATTTCAGGGAAACCACGTGGGGTAGAAGTGAAAGGAAATTATGGTGCCTTAAGTGGTTGTGTAATTAAATATTATGCAGAGTAGTATTTGATTTTTGTGTTATGGAATTTAATGAGTTCTAGGTAATATAGTCTATAGAGATAGATATATTTCTGTGTATAGAAATGTAATATATAAATGTAATGGTGAATTTTAAACATTGATGTGCAGTTAATTGTTGTGCATTTTTATCATAAGGGGGAAACGATGATAAGGGCCTGAGACCGCTTACAGAGTTAAAGTAGGCCTAAGTACGGGAGGTTTCCCTACCTGTTTTTAATGTTTTAAGGCCTGAGGCAAGCTGTGTATAATTAGTATTGATCAGTGAGTCTGGGATTTACTAGACAGGCAGGGAGTTGATGGGAATAGCTGACCCAGGGTCAGGAAATATTTATGTATTGTCGTGCACAAGATGAAAGGGGAAATGGTGAAGCAGTCTGTGTTTTGGGTGTTTACATGTTGTGCTAAGATATGAGCGTGACTGAAGCATCCACTGTTTACGTTTTATATGCAAGTTTATTATATGGAAGTATTTTGGTATTGTAGTACAGAGTGGCATGTCTTTTGTGTCCACAGCAGTGGTCACGGCCCGAAGAGCAGGGGTTGCCAATAAATCTTGTTCCTGACAGCTGGCAAAGGTAGCCAGTCTTCTCAAGAGAGAAAAAGTCGAGGAAGCACCAGAGGCGTAAGAGCTTGTACCGTGGAGGGGTATCGGCTCTGATTATTGTGGCCCCAGAGAGAGGGAGCGAGGAAGAGCAGGTCGAGACAGCGACGCAGTCTTCAGTAAGAAGGGTTTTCTTAAAACCCGGAGCTCTAAGCTCATACACACCCATCGAACCCAAGCAAGCGGGTTGGTGTGTCTTTTTTTTTTTAGCCTCGGTCAAAATTAATACCGAAGGGCCTAAACCCAAATGAGGGGTAACATAGCAAGGGAGAATCAGCTTTCTTTTCGCCAAATAGAGAAGCCTCTACAGTCTACGGCAAGTGCCTAGTCATCAGAAGTACGAGTCAGAACCAGGAAGAAAGGGATATCATTTCCCGGTTGCTGAAATGAAACGAGAGCAGCAAGGCAGGAGAAGTGGAGAGAGATGGTGAAAATAGATCAGGGACCTGCAGAGTCTCATAGTATTCTTAGAGGATAGCCTCTGAGCCTTAGAGTTAGAAAAAGTCTATTACATAGCAGTGCAGAGTGTGACTTAGTGGCGTATACCGCTGACAGAGTTAGCAGCTGTGCAGATAGTCTTCAGGCAGGGTCAGCAGCCAGTGACAAAAATAGAGATAGTAGTGTAATAGAGAGTAGTGGCTACAGTTGAGGGCCACTAAATTAGATGGTAGTAAGAATCCAAGTAATCATTCTGATTTTGTTTCCCCAGCAAGGTGAATGAATGAGTGAGAGTGGTTGGGTTCATAATTTGATGTGTCTTATAAATTTAAATTGAGTTTTTTTTATTTCCAGGTCAGTGCAAACCTGGCACGTTATATATATATCGTTGTTACTATGTTATGAACTATGTGGATTTGTATAATAAACTTATTTAATGTTCACTGGATCAGCTTCGTCACTGTATAGTCCTTAACTGTTCTCTGTACAGTGGTGTCTGTAGTGTTAGTTTAACCTTATCTCCTTTAGTCTGTTAAAGGTAGCCAGAGGTGGTGAGTTTATAGCATTTATTGAAGTCACGATTTGGCGAGGAGAGATTTAATTTCGGTTATCCTCCTCGGGCCAATAGACTCACCTTACTACATTCACTGTCATTTCTCATAATTAATCTATTATCTTAGTCTTTTCTCACACTAGGGTCTTGTCCTACACTGGGGCATAACTCTAACTTAAATCCAACTCGTGACATTAGACAATCCCAAACTTTACCAGCGTTTAGTATTACCAAATCAATAATTAACATATATTCCGACAAAATCAACCTGTAACTCAAATGTATATTCTTCAAAATGCTGTGGAAAAACAATTATTAATTGAGTGGTCAGCACGCCCATAAACAGAGCGTTGGTCTGGGGGAATAGTTATTTAAAAAGAAACACAATACCACGAGACAATCACACTCTTACTCTATTACAGAATAAAGAAAGAAATCCTACAGAAGAGCTGATATTTGTCGTGCTTGCTCAGGACTAGAGTTCAATTCCTAGGCAAACAAACACTATTTGTTGTATCGTCTGCCTCTTCTAAGTTAAAATCCCGATAGACGAGACCTCTTTTGTCGTACTTGCTCAGGATTTTTAGTTCAATTTCCGGAAACAAGCAACCATTTGTCGTACTCGTCTTCCTATTCTAAGTTCAAAAAAAAAATCCTACGGACGAGACCACATTTGTCGTAGATTTGTGATAGGTGATAAAGACTTAGTTTGGTCCCTTCTGAATAGACATAGACATAAGTGCTAGCTCAGTGGGAGGTGATAACATAGAAATAGATTTCACGAGTGAGGTCAGAAAAATCTAATATAATATATAGTAGTATATATATACCTCCCACACACACACACATATAAGTGACTACAATAGACACACAGACGTGAAACTATGACAATGGAAATATAGATAATTGGGAACGAACTGACCGACACACTGGAATAAGTTTATGTGAAGTTTAATTATCATAATAAACTTCCATTTCCCTTTAAAGGTATGAACAGACTTGGATGCTCTGATCTATCCTAAGGACAATATTGTTAGCAACAAAAAACTTTCATAAAGAAATTTAAGACAGCAAAAATGGGTGCCAAAATACAACAATAGAGTAATCACTCAGTCCTGCATTCACTCTATTCAGTCAGCCGTGATCACGTGCTTTCATTCGTACTTACAGCTTTGGTAGCAACTTCTGGAAACACAATTTTTAGGACATGCACATACAGACTCTCCAATGGTAGTCTTGGCCAAGAGAACCCCAGTTCCAAAAAGACGGGTTGAATTCACTACTTCAGGGAACGTTTTCTTGGTTATACTTAATTTAGGATATCTGGTTCTGTCACATTAAAATGTCCAGGCACGAACGTTAACCAGCGAGCACAGTGTCAATAGCTTAGGTTTCTAGTAATGAGGAATGTCAGGTCGGTGCCTTCTCTCAGTATAGGACTTTATTTGGTCCCACCACCACTAGTCAAAACTTCGTCGGAATGTTTCTGATATTAATATTTGCTTGTCACAAGGGCTGAAGTGTACTTGAGGTTTTTCTCTGGAAGAATTAAATCAGGCTCGATGGGCCCGTTACTTCATTAAATCTAAAAAAAACAGTTTATGTACTGTATACTCTGTCGTTCTGGATGCCAATGCAATCTAGACAGGTTTTACTTTATACACCCAAGTATTTAAGAAAAAAATGTTTTTGTTCTTCACAGATATTTCTCCGTAAAAAACGCTGGCAAAGTTGGGTTATCCCAGTTTTCACTGAATAAAGAAAAAACAACATATAAAACTCTTATACATACTATGTACTCGGTTATAACTTACATTATAAAGTGCAAGCGGAGAGCTTGACTTATCGTTTAAAACTCCCGTGAAATAAGGTATAATTCATAAAATCAATCATCATGAATTAGAAATACATACGTATTTCGTCAATACTCAATGATGAATCAGTGCAGTTATAAGTTAGTTTTAAAATCTTCTCGACTGAGTTTTTTTTTTTTTTCGTATTTTTCGTACGCCCGCTAACACTCGAGGCGAAATCTCAGGTTATTATTTATGTCTAACCTGACATTGATTTTACGTGAGTATCCCTTTTTTCTTGTATAGAGACAGGTGTCCCTCGCCATTCAGGCAAATAGTCTCCGATTTCGGAGGTACCCATTACAGCTGGGTCGGCTCAGGAGCCGCCAATCCCTGGTCGACGACACTCCTTCAAATGTTCTCGCCAGGTCTCGAGTTAATCCAGTCCAAATCCCGGTCGACGAAAAATCATCAAATGCCGTCACCCGCGTTTGATCCTGGATCACCCGGTCGCCAGAGCGGTGTAGTAACCACTACGCTAGCGCGGCTCCCTTGACTGAGTATTTAGCAGTTAAATTAAATTTATTTATAGCTGCATGAGTTTAAGCTAGAAATTATCATTTATTCTGCTTTCCACTGAAACACGTCACTAGAGAATATAACAGACTTATAAATTAATTTCTTCTGCACAAAAAAACTAGTGAATTATAATAGGCGATTTAACACTTAAATCACTCACAAAATACTAGATATATTATATTACCTCCAACCAGAACTACGAGTATCACAACAAAACTAAGAGTTTCACTTATAAATATAAGTATCTAGAACGAAGCGATCACGTCTACTGCAACTTGGAGATTGAATGAAATCAAGTTTCCACTCCGGGATAGATATATCTTAAACAGACAAAGGATCCCACGTTATTTCGCAAACCCCCGTCTCCCCCTTCTCCTCTCTTAACACTTAACTAAGACGCAGGCCATAACTGCCACAACGCGTCTTTGACACCTCACCTGACTACTCTCATTTCTGAGCGCAGCAGATTTGGCGCCTGCTCACACCTAACACCGAGAAACTTAACCGTAGAGTGCCGTGTCAGATGAATATGTCTGCCATCCCATGTCTATCGAGACGAATTTCACAGTATTTCGTCTCGTCCAGGGACTGACACGATTATGCAATGCTATGCGTTACGAGTATGAGAAAAAGAAACGGTAAAGTCAAAATGGGAAAATAAATTTTTACGCAACGAACGAATGCGAAAAAACAGGAAAAGGATAAAAGAGCGATAATAAAGTAGAGGACACGGGTAGAAAAGAAAAGAATATAGAAAATTTATTGATCATAAATCTCTATGCGACAAGGATTCTAGGCGTTTCAAAAACGACAAGCCACAGCGACTCCAGATATTTGAGCAATAATAAAGGTGACTTTGAATATGTGCATAATAGAATATAAGTCTAGAGTGCGGACATAAAAAATGTTTGATTTTTGAGAGTTGATACACTTTTTGTGAGATCTTGTTTGCGATGAAATAGACATGTGACTTCCAGCTTAGAGACTGGTCAATGACCACACCCAACAGGCTGTGGTCCGTAACTTGCTTAATACGTTCTCCGTCTTGAGATAAAGATAACGTATTTGGTAGACAGTGCAGAATCTTTTGGCGGGTTGAGATAATCAAAGATTAAGTTTTGTTTTTATTAATGGACATACTATTAATAGTGCACCAATCTTGTACAATGTCCAGGTGATGCTGTAAAAGAGACTGAACAGTGTTAATGTCTGTGCCAGCTACTGTTACTGTGGTATCATCAGCAAACATAAGACAATCGTCATGTGGTAATGACAAGGGCAGGTCATTGATGAAGATGCTGAAGAGTAAGGGTCCTACTATCGAGCCCTGCGGGACACCCATTGTAGTAGTGTATGATTTAGAGAGCACATTATTGTATAAGACTCGTTGTGTTCTGTTTTCAAGGAATGATTTTATTAATGTGATCACTTATGGATGAAATTTGTACACCGCAAGCTTTTGTATCAGCAACGAGTGGTCAATTGTGTCAAATGCTTGTAAAGGCCGATTAATAATGCTCCATTTATTTTTTCGCAGTTGATATTAGAATGCCAGATTTCGGTAATCTTAGTCAACAAGGATTGACAAGAGTGTTTGGTTTTCATGTATAAGATTGTAGCTGTTCAGTGAAGAAAGAATATGTTTATACATGTGTCGTTCAAGAGGTTTAGTTATGACTGATAGTAGTGAAATCGGCCGGTAGTTTGTGACGACATTAATATCACCTTTTTTAGGTACTGGTACCACTAAGCCTGTTTTCAGTCGATGAGGAAACACTTTCTTTGTGAGGCACAGATTGTAAATGTAAGTGAGTGAGTCGCATACAACAGGCTCTGCAAGCTGAAGTATCCTCGAAGATATTCCATCTTCACCGCACGATTTCTTCTGAGGTAATGATTTAATTAAAATTGAAACCTCCGAGATTGACAGTAAAGGTAATTCAGGAAGGTTGGGCTTCGTTTAACCTTGATTGAACGAAATCAGAAAGAGCAGTACAATTCAGTTGCTGATGATTTATCCCGGATGTTCGTGCGATCGACGAGAAGAACTGGCAAAATTCATCAGCATTAATGTTTGTAGCTTGCTGTCGGACGTTATGCCGGCGTACATTTGTGAGAAGGTTAATAGCGCTCCAGATTTTAGATGAGCTCCGGTCGTCGTCAATAATGGATCGGAGGTGCTGTCTTTTAGACTTCCTTAAAATGTACAGCGCTAAGTTTATATATTTTCTATAGCTTGCGTGGTCTCCAATCTTCTTGAAATAGTCTCGCTGTTGCCTAGTTTTCAGGTATTCCAAAATTATCCGTGGAGGCATAATTTTTAACTTGACACATTTTATACGCACAGGAGCATGTTTGTTAAGAACTGAAGTGAATGCTATCAGCCATATTTCTAGGGCTTCAGTCGGGTCAGATACTCCATAGACATTATCAAAATGTGTCGCTAAGAGATCAGACAGGAACTTGGAGCTATCAAAATTCTTGAATATTCGTGCTTGTACAACCTGGTGACAGAGTTTAGGAATTCGAACTCCCTTTTTGGTCCAGGTGCAACATATGGGGTAGTGATCGCTTAGACCACATACGGGAATGCAGACTTCAATGATGTGAGCAGTGTTAGTAACATACAGATGATCTATGCAGGTTGATGACTTGTCTGTGACTCGGGTTGGTAGCGAAATCAACTGGTTCAGGTTGTACATGGCATACAAATTATCCCAATTAACGTTTCGCTTCAAGGTATCAATATTGAAGTCTCCCATTATTAATAGTTCCAAAGAAGTTATCCAGACTTTGTCCGTCATGTCAGAGAACGGATCTAGCCATTCTATTCTGGCATCCGGATTGCGGTATAAAAAGCCAATTAATATAGAGGTAGTGTGTAGGAGGCGGACTTCCAGCCACATGCATTCAACTTCACGACATTCGAGATCAACGCGTCTTATAGTTTCGATGCTTGTGTGCACATAGGCAGCCACACCAGTTTCAAACCTAATTGATGGATCCCGACGGAAAATTTTATAATTTGCAATTTGCAGTTCTTTGTTAGAAATGTGTTCATTAAGTCTAGTTTCTGTTACACCAAAAATATGAAAGTATGCATTGTTATTATAGAGTATGGAAGTAATTTCAGCCAATTTACTCACATAGTAGAGATGACAAACATTCAGATGTCCCACCCTAGTTCCTGACGATTTGGGTATTCCGTTGTGATTGTGGGAGTCATATTTTGTGAAATTGATGATCACTAATATTTCATTGATAACAGGGCTGTTGAAAGTATAAATTAGGACGTGAAGGATGATGCACGGGGTAGAATGAAGTTGCGGATTATTCACGTGTTCTTGTTGTGGGATGGAAGTATGCTGACCAATTTGATCTCCAGGCAAAAGGTGAACAGTCCAAGAGTCTATGTTGTAGCGGGAAATTGGGAAAGATTGGGTTTAGATGTTGATATGTAGGAAGATGGTAGAAATGCGGTGACGGTGGGTAGGTTTCTTGCGTCTGGGACATTGATGGCTGGAGTGAGGATGTATCAGGACATGAAGGTTGAATTTGTTGAGTTGCATCATTTGTACACTTTTGAGGACGGAGTCCAGTTGAGTAGGTGCAGAAAATATAGATGGGTGTTGCTGTAGGGAGACATAACAAGCGGTGCCCTGCACTGCACGATTTACAATAACAGGTGTGATTTGATGTTCCTGATTATGAAATGATGTTGAGTGGGTGTCGTTAGAAGTAGTAAGTAATGGTGGAAAGTCAAGATCATAATTACTATCTGAGAAGCAGGTATTCACTGTTGATAGACGTCTGGTTGGATCGTTTTCTTACCAACCTCTCTCTTGCTGAGGAAGACAGACAGACAGACAGACAGATAGAAGATAAATAGATAGATAGATAGATAGATAGATAGACAGACAGACAGACAGACAGACAGACAGACAGATAGACAGACAGATAGATAGATAGATAGATAGATAGATAGATAGATAGATAGATAGATAGATAGATAGATAGATAGATAGATAGATAGATAGATAGATAGATAGATAGATAGATAGATAGATAGATAGATAGATAGATAGATAGATAGGTAGGTAGGTAGGTAGGTAGGTAGGTAGGTAGGTAGGTAGGTAGGTAGGTAGGTAGGTAGGTAGATAGGTAGATAGATAGATAGATAGATAGATAGATAGATAGATAGATAGATAGATAGATAGATAGATAGATAGATAGATAGATAGATAGATAGATAGATAGATAGATAGATAGATAGATAGATAGATAGATAGATAGATAGATAGATAGATAGATAGATAGATAGATAGATAGATAGATAGATAGATGACGTGTTACAACAAAACTTTATTTATTAAGAAATATTTCTTGGTATCTGTTCCACAGACTGTGCCAAATTTTATCTAAGTTTACACTTCTGGTGCCATCACGGTCTATGAATAATACTGCAATTTCGAGAATTCGTACGATTTAACCCGAGTGCGAGACCCACTGCGGGCGCGGGGGCTCGATTAGGTTAAATCGACCGAAGTCCTGCCTAAGCTTCCGATTGGCAGAGTGGTTATAGCACTGTCCTCAGCTTGGAATAATTCAACAAGATAATATAGTTATGTCCTAAACATTCACAGTACTACCTTCACAGAGCGTTCGATTGACAGAGTGGTTAGAGCGCTGTTCTCTCGCGGCAAAGGTGCTGGGTTCGATTCCTGCTATCGCTCCAGTCTACCCACCTCTCGATGCTGGACCTAGTATAGTGAAGACTCTAATACTTCACTCCCCTATGGCAGTATCTGCTATGGGACTACCCTTACCCCCTTCACAAGCTTATCGTACCCCTTGGGGATACATTTACTGCAAGTTGGAAACCCCTGCAACAAGGCTTCCCTGGACAGAGGAGTGAAAGCCCCATGATAGTTGTTACAGCAACTGACAAACGTTACTGGCGTGCTAGGTTGAAGTATTACACAAGCTTTCGGCGAGGGACCTGCCATTGCAACAGAAGGTAACAAACAGGAGGGATTGTGAAACGTAATTACGCTGCCCATTTCTCGGTCCTGTCGGATAGTCTAAATGCGGTTGTCCACGTGATTGCCATAAGTCCTGGTGGTGAAGTTTCCAACTCATTACCTTGCTCACGAATACTTCACGAACACCTAGTGATGGTGTTTGGTGTAGGTAATAATAATAATAATAATAATAGCCCCTTCAATCATAACTGACTATGGGAATGCGCCCCTGAGGTGGCAGCCCACAGCTGCTTATTTTCCTGGTGCTCCTTTCGACGTTTTCTCCTCTCCTCTGCTTGTTGTGTGAGCCTCTTTTCGCTCAATCTGTGGTGGCGCCGTAAATAGCATCGCCACTTAGTGCGATCGGCAGCTTCATCATCCCATGTTGCTGGATCCATGTCCAGGGCCCTCATATCTCTCCTGCACACAACTTTGAACCTCAGCTGTGGTCGCCCAACTGCTCTCTTGCCATCTGCTAATTGTCCGTAGAAGATTTTCTACGGTGTAGGTACCAAATGCTTTTATAACAAAATAAGAATACACACGGCTAGAAGAGCTTTAATTGCATTGGGAAATGTGTGGAGATCACAAGAAATTAGGTCACAAAAATCAGAATCTTCAACTCAAATGTCAAGGTGGTATTGCTGTATGACTCAGAAACATGGAGAACAACAAGAAACAACAACCAAAAGGCTAGACTGCTTCAAAGCTTCAAAATAAAACAGAAACAAAAAATCTTTGTATAAATGGATAACATCAACCTGGAACGGATTATTGTAAATCAGGTGAAGTCGCTGTTGCGATTACGAATAATGAAAAGGTTACGTTTCACGATATCATGTAAGGTGTTTTCAATCAGTACACGTCATGTATTGTCAATAAACTATTGACTTAACAGGTTTTGTTTCATTATCTTACTTTGCTTAAGAAATTGAACAAATCTTGTCAGTTTTTGCATAAAGTTTGACTTTTCTTCTGTGACTTTATTTCCTAGCCAAAATTGTGACAACTTTTCCGGTGACTTTATTTCCTAGCCAGAATTGTGACTATTTTTCTTGTGACTTTATTTCCTAGTCAAAATTGTGACTATTTTTCCTGTGACTATATTTCCGCTCACTGTCGATTTGGCTTGGTTTGGTTTTGGTTTTAAGGAACATCTTCATTGCACACGACAGACAACTCCATCAGTGCTCCGATCTTCTCCCTTAGATCACGCAGATGGATCTCAGCACAGTGCGCGGACTCCGTAGCACCGACGAGGATCCCAATGTGTGTATGGAGAAATCACACATTCTATAAATATTTTTTTGGTGGGTAGGTTTTTTTGTTTTCTTAATTTTTGTAAATTTTGGTCACGACAGCGACCTACTCTTTACAATTTCCACCTGCCGAGGAATTTTTAATGTGCGCAACTTGCACACGGGGCCTCCTATTTTTTAGCCCTTGTCCGAGAAGGCTAGCTATCTGATCTCACTACTTATGAGATCAGGAGGGGTGGGAGGGGGAATGGGGATTATGACATCATTAGGACCCACTGGTTCTGAACAAAATGTCCATCACATATTGTCCCTGTACTGGGAACCGAACTCGTTACCGTTAGAATTAGAGGCGGGCGCCATACCTCTTAGCCACTCCTACTGTCGATACAACAAGCTGGTACATAAAAGGGGCCTAGCAAGTTCCAGCTGGCCTAGGGCCACTCACAACCTAAAACCTGCTTTTGCGGATAGTACTTTGCCACTGCAGGTAGCACGTGTGTGGCGTCGGCTGTAACAGTGGATGACAGGTGTGCAACCAAAGCCGAGGAGAAGAAATAGCCAAAATGTGCTCAAGATCTGTGACGATGTGGCGTAGGGGGGTTTAGGAAATGTGACGTCAAAAAATATAAAACGATTACGAATCGCGTCTGTCATAAGTGATGTCGGAACAACATTAATTTTTTAACCTCCATTCTCATAGTCAACTTTCATCCGCAATAGTTAACAACTGCCTCGCGGACGATTTATATTAATATTATAATCTCAGCTCATACATAGAATAATTGTTATAACCCTTAACTGGTTTAAATTATTCTTTAACTAGCAATAACCCGTTAAACTTGACGGGTTTTTAATTATAGTGTGCTGTTTCCGTTCCCGGATGAGCAGATAGAAGTTCATTCTTAGAGTGTTTTTGGTTTCTTTCCATTATAGAGTGTAATCAAACTGTTCATGAACACCGTCATTTGAACGCTTTTCATTGTTGATTGTAACTATTTTCGGGAGAGTATATATAATGGAAATAATACAATTTTTCAACACGGTTGCATTCCTCAGCTGTGACCAACGTACACACGGCGAGAATTATGTTATTTTAGATTCAATTTAAAAGTTCTTTGATGACAACATTTCGTGTGAAAGGGAATGGATTGTTTTCACAGAGTGTTCCCTGATAATAATTGGTTTTAACAAAAACTTTCAAATTTTCATGATTTGTACATCGGGTGAGGGCTCATGCACACCAATTTTTATGCACTTTTTCTTTGTCGAGCGCTACTAATGTCGTGAAAGTATTAAAAAAATATTAAAAAAAATAAAACCAAAGTATTTGTTTTATATAACACCCACGCCGCGCAAGTTGCACACCGTGCGTTGCGCACTTTTTTTCTGGCGCGAGTTACTATTTTGAGCGTGACCGACCGACGTAACATACATCGATAAATAAATTTTAGATAAACATAAAGGTATGTTTTCAGGCACTCGTAAGAAATATAATAAATGTTTAACATACAACTGTAATTATGTTAGTTGGGATAGGATTGATATTCTATTCTTAATAATAATGTAATTCACACCTTCCAATTGAGAAACATCTTACTTGGAACAACGATAATAAGAGAAACGTCCGCAGTTATTAAACCTTGAAATTGTTGTGGATTTTCTCTCGTGTAACATTATTTTATTAAACTTTTAACACAAGTAAATATTGAAGCTATTGATGTGTTTACTTTATATTTAATTTATTTTTTATTGTTTGAAATTAAATTAAGCCAAAATGAACGACGTTTTAAATACATTTTGCAACACTTAACCATTAAAACAGTCTTGGTAAAAGTCTGATTAATTAAACACGATTTTAGTTAAAATATAATTATTTTCTCTCTACTATTTAACTACTCGTAATTTACATTCGATTTCATTTTATTTTTCTTTTCAATATTAGAAAGATTTGGGGAAGAAAAACTGGGGCGGGTGTATGAGATTTGTGACGTCACTTAAGAGAAGGTCGGGGTTTTTGTGACGAAATGTGACCCTCAAGGTTGGGGGGGTGGTGGTGTTAAAATGGTAAAAATTGTGTGACGTAATATGTGTACGACCACTGCATGTGTTCTGTAGCTACAGAGCTGTCCTGTATAGGGGGTTTGTGATTGTTGGGGAGCCCGGCAATAACTTTCTTCTTTCACTGGAGAGACTAGGCAAGCAAGCAGCACATTCTGGACTGTCTAAAACGGATGGATACAGTTGCGGCAATTAGAGTCATGTGAGGGGTTTCATTTATCAAAGTGCTCGTTCATTCTGGTGTGTTCTGTTCTTAATTTGAAACCTAGGTCTATAATGTATAGGTAGCAGTAGAATTACTATTTCTTTGTTCCCTCAGAGATCCCTGTGGACTATCCGGGTCAGGTAGTAGTAATAATCAGCAACTGTGTCTTACCCTTAAAGTTATCAAAAAACAAACAAACAAACAAACAAAAATTTTAAATATCCAGAAATAATAATTCTTCTGGAACTAATTTGCCTTAGTGCACAGTTTTTGTTTATAAAAATTCACGAATTTCTGATTGTGCACTTTAAAACAATCCGGCAGTAGAAAAGGTAAATGTACTCCCACATCAGATCTGTCGTAGAGGAGTGAAGTGTTACAGACTTTAAAGTACTAGGTCGAGTTCCCTTCTTCGCAGCCTTTTCATCCCATAACTCGAGTCAGACATTTACAGGTAAGTAGTCTAAAGTGTGACGAAACCAGGTTTTGAACCCACAACCTGGTAGCTTCGGTGCGGCAGGAAAACGCGTTAACCAACAAACGTTCAATTCTGCACTTAAAACCCCTTTAAACAAATATTGGGTGTTCACGTTCGAAGTAGGGGAAATAATCCAGAATAATTGAAAGTGAAACAGTGTGTACAATTTTTGAAAGTCGTAAATTCTATGTTGTCTCCCCTGCGTCACAGCAGTTAATTGTTTCAGGGTTTTTTTAATGATTACATAACGTGTAATTTTAACACAAACCGTTGGTCAGTATTTCAGGCCACGAATTACAATTCACACGAAGTATTCACTCATTCATTCATCACCCTTCAGATCCCCAAAGGAGCGTAGGTCTTCAACAAACATGCCAAGTTTTCCTGTTCCGTGCCATCAGCACAAGGTTTGGCTTATCATGCCTGTCTCCAGTTCTCTTCTCCGTGTGTCCTTTGATCTAACTCTTTTACCCTGCGGATTCCAGAACCAAGACTGCCTGGTAATGCTATCATTAAATTTCCTCAAAGTGTGTCTTATCCGTCTGTAGCGACTTATTCTCATCTCTTGTTCCACTGGCACTTGTCTGATTCTTGTCATCAGTTCCACTGGCACTTGTCTGATTCTTGTCATCAGTTCCACTGGCACTTGTCTGATTCTTGTCATCAGTTCCATATTGGTTATTTTGTCATATCTCCTAAATTCTTCTATTCAACACAAGCACCTCTTTATAAAAGTCTGTATTTTTGGTGTTGTCGTTTTTATTCTGATCCATGTTATATGGGAGTGAGTCACGGAAAATTAGTAAACAAGTAGGGAATGCACTAGAGGCCACAGAGATGTAGTTTTACAGAAGAATGTTAAAATACTATGGACAGCCAAAAAGAGTAATGAGGATGTCCTGAAAGAGGCCAGTTCACAAAGGAAACTTATTTCACAAGTTAGAAAGAAGCAATCCACTTTTTGGGACATGTTATGAGAAGATGAAAGCTGGAATATATCGTAACAACAGGTAAGAGAATATATCGTAACAACAGGTAAGAGAATATATCGTAACAACAGGTAAGAGAATATATCGTAACAACAGGTAAGAGAATATATCGTAACAACAGGTAAGAGAATATATCGTAACAACAGGTAAGATTGAAGGAAAAAGAGATAGGGGAAGACAAAAAGAGCAAATACTGGATAGTTTGACATCGTGGCATGGAAAGAAGTAAACAGCAGAATTGTTAAATTATACTGGAGTCAGGAAGTTGTGGAGAGACATGATCTCCTACGCCACTAGGCATGGTACTTGAAGAAGAAGTTATAGAGCCTCATAACAAGGTTGGCTTGACATTTTGATTAAAAAAGGAAAAACGTAGTCTTAATAACTATGAACATTTAAGAGTCAAGCTTTGGTTTTAATGCCAGGCTAAGTTCGAATCAGTTGTAGCACCTTTACTTGGCAGAATTTTAAAATATGTGAGGATTTATTCATATACAGGCCTACCTCGGAGATACTGCGGGTTCGGTTCCAGACCAACGCAATAAAGCGAATATCGCAATAAAGCGGGTCACACATATTTTGTTGGCTTCCCAGTGTATATAAAAGCCTAAAATCATGTTTATACAATGTCTATTAAGTGCGCAATAGCGCTAGGTCTGAAAAAAAAAAAACAATGTACTGTAAAGTTAAAAATACTTTATTGTTAAAAAATGCTAATCTTCATCATCTGAGCCTTCACCGAATCGTAATCTTTTTGCTGGTAGAGCCAAATCTATAGGAAAAAGAAGGCACGTTCTAATTCAATACCATAATTCCCGCCGTAAATACTTCGATCTGTCGGTCTATCACAATTTGCACACCGTCGTTTGCGAACTTTTTCTATTTTCGAGAGAGTACATTAACTTTCAACCACAGCTAAGGGGGTGCAACTGTGGTTGAAAGTTAGACAATATTTTGTATTGTTTCCCTTATATGTATTCTCCCGAAAATAGAAAAAGTGCGCAAATGAAGGTGTGCATAAACAGATTGATTATGGAAAGTCAAGATTTTAAAATATGCACGAACAATTACGAGTCATGTTATCATAAAAGAAATGTTAGTTATTTAGTCAATTTACGGTCCATTAGATCATTATCACTGCTCCACATGTCATTTAGGAAGGTTACTCCATGTCTTCATATTTAATACACCCATATAATTTTCACTACAAATATCTAATGACTGTCGCCTGCAATAAAATGACCAAAGTGGTAATAGTACCGTCTGTAACACATGTAACAGAAACAACACACTATAATTAAAAACCTGTCAATTATGAGGGGTTATTGCTAATTAATAAACATAAATATTTTGAAAAAAGCGCAAAATCTGCGAAGCGCAATAAAGCGAGGTTTGCCTGTACTCCATTCATTAGCCGTAAGCATATGCCAAGTCCTCTTGTCACGTGCCATCAGCTCAAGGTCATTCAAAGTTTTCCTCATCATGTTCATGTCTCTCACCAGTTCTCTTCTCCGTGTTCTATTATCAGGCTATCCCCGCTTGTCTTACCATGTGGATCCAAGAACAAGGACTACCTTGTAATGCTATTACCAGGTGTCCTCAGAGTGTGTCTTATCCATCTCCTGCGTGGTCTTCTTGTCTATTGTTCCACTGGCACGTGTCTGGTTCTTATTCATATGAACAATAGATAAGTTTGAAGCATTTAATATGATTGTCATTCTATACGTCATGGAAGACTAGAGAGAACAAAATTAAAATTAAGCGCAACAGAGAGACCTCAAAAGAATTTACAGATAAAAATAGATCAAATGAGATCAGAGCAGATCATTTAGAGTCTCTAAGCTGAAGATTGAATGAAGTTTTTTTTTTTTTTTTTTTTTTTTTTTTTTTCGTACGCCCGCTAATACTCGAGGCGAAATCTCAGGTTATTATTAATATCTAACCTGACATTGATTTTTACGCGAATATCCCTTTTCTTGTACAGAGACAGGTGTCCCTCGCCATTCAGGCAGATACTCGCCGATTTCGGAGGTACCCATTAGAGCTGGGTCGGCTCAGGAGCCGCCAATCTCTGGTCGACGATACTCTTTCAAATGTCCTCGCCAGGTCTCGAGTTAATCCAGTCCAAATCCCGGTCGACGAAAAATCCTCAAATGCCGTCGCCCGGGTTTGATCCTGAATCACCCGGTCGCCAGAGCGGTGTTGTAACCACTACGCTAGCGCGGCTCCCTATTGAATGAAGTGATTTTCAAACATGTTTTCTATTTAATTATTCCTTTTTTTCGGCACCCGCCTCTTTCCACACTACCTGTTAGGGGAGGACAAACAAACAGTAGGACATATACTTCAAAACTGGTAGCTCCCTTAGAGAAGCAGGGTGACAGCATGGCCTTATCCAAACCAGTTGAGGTAGAAAATGTTTAGTGACGTGAGAAGCATGAGACGTACCGCCAACTTTATAAGAGAGATAGCTGTAGTTTTTTGACAACGAATGACGAAGAGGAAGACATGAGATGCTTCTTCATTTAAATGTCGTTACAAATTTTACATCCAGTCTGGATACATGAAGTTGTGAAGAGGCATGATCGCCTTTACCACCTGACATGGTAGTTGCAGAAAAAGACGATAAGCGTATGTGTTACTTATAAATAATAATAATAGCCCCTTCAGTCATAACTAATTATGGGAATGCGCCTCTGAGGTGACAGCCCTCAGCTGATTATTTTCCTGGTGTTCCTTTCGACGTTTTCTCCTCTCTTCTGCTTCCCACGAAAGCTTCTTTTCGCCCAATCTGAGGTGGCGCCGTAGATAGCATCGTCATTTGGGTCAGTCGGCAGCTTCATCTTCCCGGGTTGCTGTATTTTTCTCCAGTGCCCTCATGTCTCTCTTGCACTCATCGTTGAACCTCAGCTGCGGTCGTCCAACTGTTCTTTTGCCATCTGCCAGTTGTCCTTAGAAGAAAGCTTTCGGAATGCAACCATCTTACATGCGACAGACATGGCCAAGCGAGCGTATTCTGCGCTATCTAAGCAGTGTATACATACCAGCTACATAAAGAATATAGGTCAACAAATCGTGCAGTTCCCGAGGGGGTCTTTGAAGAGACAAAGAAAGATTAGAACTACCTCACCCCCGGGCATGTTGTGCCAGGTATTTATTTGAAGGTTGTACACGAGGCTGGCAACCACATCATGCTTTAAAAAAAACAAGAAAAACCCCCGCTGCAAGAGGGTATGAGTGTTTGGTACAGGGTTCATGTAAGGTCAGTAGCTACAATGGTGGCTCCATGCTCCATAAGAAGCAATAAATAAAAGATGATGATGATGTTGATGATAATGATGATAATTATGATGATGATGATTGTGACGATACGGTTGTGTGATCTCAAGTCCACTCCGGCGGGATTGCACTACATTCCCGTGCGAGTGATATTTTCTTATTTTTCTCTCTCCTATCATTATTATGTGGCATATTTTATGCACCATTATTTTACTCTCTGTGCTGAATCTAGTAGGGGAAAGTCTCTGACACTCCACTCCCCTACGGAAGTATTTGCTATGGGACTGTCTTTATCTTGTTTACCACTCCTCAGACGTATTTACGTTCCGCCGGGTGAACTGGGGTAGTATCGTAACAATACCCAGTCATATTCACCGGTCAGGTAGCGAGATTCTTATCATGAAAAGACGGTCTCGCCCGATCAACATCTATAGAAGCCAATGTTGTATGAGAAAGCCGTCTGAGGTGGGCAGATTACACAGGTGGTAGATGCGTTTATCGTTTAACGACACCATCCCTGTGTGTGATTATCACGGTAATCTGTCTGGAGAGACAATATTGGCGATAGGTAGCATCTGGACATCAAATGAGTTCACAGATGGTGTTTATGAGTTTTGCACAAGATGCCGGCGGAAGTCTGACGCATCGATATGAAGAAGTCACGAGTGGATATTAAATTTAATATTTTGAAACACGTGAGGGTATATTTTTAAAATTTGAAACACTCCTACCCACGTAGTGCTGAACGAGATTCGATTGGATTTATTGATTTGAGAGGCCGGAATATACAATGTATCTCATTGGAAAATTAGGCGGAAACACAGTGGCAATTTGAACTGAGGATTGTGAGATATAATCTAGCGAACTCAGAGACACAGAACAGACAGCTTCGCAACTTCATACGAGCAATTCACGGAAAGCCAGACAGAAAAAGGAGACATTGGACTTAGAAATTCCACAACTATAAGTAACAGATCGAGTATTGGGCAACTTAGGAATTTACAAGTAAACCCGCATTTTTAATACAAGACTGGAAACTTAGGAATTTGATCACAAGTCATATAGGAATTAAACAAAAGCTTTCCCAGGCCAGTGATTTTCACAGAACACCCGCCTTCAGAGGAGTTAACTCTAATTTCCCAGACAAAGTCATAGAGGAATTAAACAAATGTTTTCCCAGGCCAATGATTTAGCAGAACACCCGCCGTCAGAGGAATTAACTCTAATTTCCAGATCTAAATGATTTCGAAGCATCTAATACAGAGCTGTGTCCAGTCTAAATCTGTGCAACGAGATTGTGTATTCCCAAAATTTTGAGGTAAATGTAAACAAATTATTTACTAATGTAAATTGTACAGGTTTCTTGCTAAGTGGTTATATATGAGGCTGGCACCCTCAACATATGAAATCAGTATGTGCATGAACCACTACTGCAAGAGCTGGTGATTGTTTCTGACTAGTCGTGCGGAAACCCGACAGCAGAGGTGACCCCAAGACTCCGACTGGAGCAGTAATGAGTGATGATTACATCATGTGTGGCTCAAGTGTAGCATATCATTTTGTGAGATGTATGTAACTCGTTAATGTTAGTTCAGACACATGTTACCCGTTAATCCTCAGAGTAATATTGGTGAATTTTAACCACCTTCTCGGAGTTACGTTGTGCGTGCTTGAGAATTAAATTCTTCTGAGAGTTTAACATTGGTGGGCGGACAACGGGAACGTGAGCCTGTTAGAGTACTGCAAACAAATGTACTTAGCAGAAGGCGTTTGTTTTTCTATTTTTCTAAAGTTCGTGGTTACAAGCCATCAGACGATTTGTGGTACTAACGTCGCTAGTGTGCGAGAAAAGCATCCACCCTAACCGCCTACAGTGGAAGAGAGTGTGGAGAAGGCTTTCGTCATCACATAATTGATGAACCACAGCTTTAGTTAAGTTTCTGGTAAAATAGGCAAAAGCAACGGACTTTTGATAAATCCTCACCTACGTCTCCGTAACGAAAACTTTTATCTAAGTTTCACCAAATCTTCTCATATTTATTTTAATTGTTAAAGACTAATTCGTTATTAAAATTGTTTCATGTTGTTTTAAAGCTAAACAGTCATAGTCGCTTCAGTTTTATTTGTATGAATGCAAACGTATGAGCCAGAATATTTTATATATATATATATATATATATATATATATATATATATATATATATATATATATATATATATATATATATATATATATATATATATATATATATATATATATATATATATATATATATACCTACATATATATTTTCCTCTAAACAGAGCTATTACTTATAAGAGGAATTTCGTTGGATTACACCAACTGGGGGCTTGAACGGGCTAAACCATTGCTTAAATCCCTCACAAAAGGCGACGGACCAGATATAATGCGTTAACAATTGTTCTGCTCAATGCAACTTTGTTCGTGACTTCTGGAAATATCTTGTGGAAGTACCCTTAAAGTAGAAGTGTCATTAATCTTCTATCTACATCTCTGCCAAGAGTAATCTTGCGCAGGTAGATACCTCGGAAGCCAATATTTCATACTCTTGAGTTTTGGTCACTGTTGGACCACTAGTGCAAAGCAGGGGGAGGCAATCCGTGACAATGATGATGATAAGCTATAAGTAACCAAGGAATACCAAGTACGGAAAGAATTTCAGATCGACAAATCGAAGAACAAAGTACACAGACGTGTCACTTAATTTACCAGTGACGTCAAAATATATGCAGTTTTTGTTATGTTTCTTTACAGTGACTGTCATCTTTTTTTTTTTTGGGGGCTGGGGGGGTGGGTGGGAGGGGGGGAGCGGGGGCGTGGGAGGGGGCGGCGCTACGATCCTCTAAACCATAAACAAGGTATTTCCGTTGCCTTGTGGCGAAACTACTGGTCAAATGTAAGCGTATTATGTATTATGCCTGAACTTCTGTACATTAATATTTTTTCTTTTTTTTTCCTGTTTCTTTCTGTCTTTCTTTCTTTAATTATTTTTTGTTTGTTGTTGGTTATTTCCTGAGCAAATAAATTCTGATTGAAAACCGCTGTTACCTTCAGACATACATTTACTCCTTGAAGATCTCTTTAATATCAGGCCATGTATTTTATATTCTTTATTGTATAATTGTGGTTAATTTCTTTGCCATGACATTTATTGATTAGCATTTTTCTTTGTTAATTATTCACGTGCCTGTGGTGTCATTGTGTCAAATCATTTATATAATTCTTTTCTTTGTGTTAGTGTATTCGGCTGACGAATGGTGAACCCGAAAGGTTCAGTGTTTTTCTTCTATTGTTCATTTTTACAACTTACTACGATACCATTTTTGTTGTCTTTGCGTTTTATAGACAGCTAGCACGCAGCTTTGTCACTCTGAATTTTGAAAACAAAACTAGATATCGGTGACTTGGGCTATTTTGGGCGATTGTGCGGCTATTTTAGGCGAAATCTAGGTGGCTTTTTTTAACTAATGAAGAATAATTACACATAGACGGGACCAAAAAAAAAAAACCTAGATCTAGGTGAATCCACCTAGGAATGGCAGCGCTGCTAGCATGTTGAATCCCTGACATGGGATGCAAGCCGGCTGCGATTGCATATATTTCAACAAATGACACTGGAATTATTATTTCCTTGGGCGGGCAAAATTTAAATGCTTAGAACAGTCCAAAAAATGGATTTAAATCACATAGCAATCAAATATAAAATTAGTTTTTATTATCAATAACAAAAAAATAGAAATAAGAAAAATTATTTACTGCTGATTTATACATTAAAAATAAATTCTGAAGTGAAATGTAGATATAAAGCTATGCAGTTTATTATACAAGTAATTATACCTTCAATGTTTATATTGTAGCACAAATGAGGTCATTTGTACTTAAAGGGGAATAATGTCAAATTCTGTTAAGAATAAAATTTATCTGGTTCTTTCCCTTCTCACAGTTTGCGTAGCTTTTTTGTATTTCGTTTTAAATACAAACACCACCTCACTTCCTCCCCCTACACCCCCTTTAAAAAGAAAAATAATTAATGTCCCTGAGTTCATGACCTATTGTTGCTAACATGTACAGAGGGTTTGGGGAAAATTAACACTTATATTGGCTTTCCTAAAATATAGTTTATGAGTATCTCAAATCTTGTAGCATTGCTGCATGTAGGGCTGTGGAGTCGGTGTCGGATTCGTGGAGTCGGTTATTTTGTTAGTGGAGGTCAGTAAAAGTGACTGACTTAATTTTATGAGACTTAAGTCAAAGCAGATCCAAGTTTGATCCATATGGGGGGGGGGGGGGGGCGCTTAAAAAATTTAATATAACATTTTCAAGTAGTAGAACTTCTAAAACCACTTTCGTGTTAAAGTACATCTATTTTTACATAATGTGGGATAATTTAAGTTGCTTCTGATCATAAATAAAGTTTTTATCACAATTGAAAATTAGTTGGCACATTTAGAAAAAGCACACAAGAGAAATGAAAATAAACTGTCAACTTTCCAGTCATTGTTAAAATATTGTTAAACTATTTTGCCTCATGGTGTTTGGAAAAGTAGTCATTTGTGTGCAGGTGTGGGTGATTTGTTACTTTGTATTATTGTATGAATGAATGAAAAGTTTAAAATGTAGTCTACGAAAGCCAAGTACGTATTTATTTATTCACACACATACAATCTTCTTTTTCTTTGATCTATAACCGCCAACCGCCAAAGCAGTCAGTGGCCATCACGCCTGGTGGCGTCTTGAAGGGCAGCAACAAATTGATTCAACTTTGCTCGGTCGGCGGCCAACCTTCGTACAGTGCCCCAACTCTGGTTCATTCTTTGCATCTCGGCTTCCACAGTTCTCCGCCAAGTTGTTTTTGGCCGGCCTCTCTTTCGCTTTAACTCGGGGGTCCATAGCATAGCTGTTCTTGTGATGGTATCAGGGTCCCTTCTGAGGACATGGCCAACCCAACTCCAGCGTCTGCCAGCTATGATGGTGTGCATGTCCTCCTGGTTACTCCGAATAAGTAGTTCTTGGTTGATGATGGTGTTTGGCCAAAAGATTCGAAGAATTTTCCTTAGGCACATTGTGTGGAAGGTGGACAGTTTCGACGTTTCCTTCTCTGTTACTCTCCAGCATTCCACACCATAGAGAAGCACAGAAAGCACACAGCTCTCATACAGTCTTAATTTGGTGTTTGTGCTTTATTGGGAAGATTTCCAGATGCTGTTGAGACTAGCAAAGGCTGTTCTCGCTTTATTCATTCTGTACACACATACCATACTTATGAGTCAGAAAATTTTTTAGCCGACTCCACAACCCTGGCTGTGTGGAATATGTTGAACAGTTAGAGTGGAGTGCAGTGGCGGCTCCAACGCTTTTTGGTCGGTTGGGATATTCAATACCATAATTCCCGCAGTAAGTACTCCGGTCGGTCGGTCGGTCAGTCACATTTTGCACACCGTCATTTGCGCACTTTTTCTTTTTTCGAGAGAGCACATTAACTTTCAACCACAACTAAGGGGGTGCAACTGTGGTTGAAAGTTAGACTATAATTGTATTGTTTCCCCTTATATGTACTCTCCCGAAAATAGAAAAAGTTCGCAAAGTGACGGTGTGCATGAACAGTTTGATTATGGAAAGAAGCCACCAACACAATTGATAAACAGTACATTAACTGGCGTTTCGTCAAACTTCAAAAGCTATTCTCAGAGGCAGTAAGTCGACCAGGGCAAGGTTTTAAAAGATGCACGAACAATTATACGAGACGTGTTGTCATAAAAGAAATGTTAGTTATTTATTCAATATACGGTCCATTCGATCATTATCACTGCTCCACATGTCATTTAGGTAAATTTACTCCATTTCTTCATATTTAATACACCCATATAATTTTCACTACAAATATCTAATGACGGTCGCCTGCAAAGAAATGACCACAGTAGTGATAGTACCGTCTGCAATACATGTAACAGAAACAACACACTATAATTAATAGCCTGTCAATTTTGACGGGTTATTGCTAGTCCGATACCATAAATCCCGCCGTAAGTACGTCGGTCGGTAGGTCGGTCACATCATGCACACCGTCATTTGCGCACTTTTCTATTTTCGAGAGAGTGCATTAACTTTCAACCACAGCTAGGGGGTGCAACTATGGTTGAAAGTTAGACAATAATTGTATTGTTTCCCTTATATGTACTATCCCGAAAATAGAAAAGTGCGCAATTGACGTTGCGCATGAACAGTTTGATTATGGAAAGAAGCCAACAATACAATCAATAAACAGTACATGAACTGGAGACAATAAGGTGCGGAGATGCAGATTAAATCAACAGAAAATCAAGATACTCTTCTGTCCAGTTTCATTCGGGAAACGGATTTAAATCATCATTTTCTTAAAAATAACCTTAAAATGTAAGTTTTTGATTGTTTCTTCAAGACAAAATTTTAATTTAAAGTACTGCAGACTTATTACTATGGATCAAAATGATAAGATGGCTGCAATTGGTTGTTGCTAGTCTATATATAATGTTGTAGTTACGTGTCTTCTTGCGAGCATGGAAGAACTAACAGAAAAATGGTTTAAGATGATAGTAGAATACACAATAAAAACATGGTAGGTTATTTATCGTCAAGACTACATCAACACGAGAAAAGTATTTAATTGTTATATGTTGACAAATTCAAGAATTATTAATTTATTTTAACTTTATAACGATTCCAAACTACTTGCGCCGAAATATTAAATTGGCCATTAAGTTTACCCTATTCGCCATTATTGTTGACAAGAACAAAGTCATTAGTTTGATGGGGCCTAACTGCTTTACTTCTAAATTTTGTTTAAAAACCACTGCACTAAACGTGTTTTTAAACACGAAAAGAAATCAGCTTCGTTCATTGTAAAAATTAAGGTTACACCATAGAGTCATCTTATTAACACTAAACTAAAACATTAGACAGCAATGTCTGTAGTAACAAGAAAAGATAACTCTAGTTATCTTCGGGACCTTGAAAAGTATCCTCCCTGATGTATTCTACGCATGCGTATTTCAGCAATTTTTACAAGCAATACTAGCATCGTGAAGTCTAGTCTTGTGAAAGGTAAACTTCGTCAAACAGTTCTTTTGCACACTTGGTAATGGCTCTCAGTCATCCCCGAGCTCAGAAAGGATGTGAACAAGATGCGAGCGCATTAAGAAAGTGGGAATGTGAATAGAATAGCAACGAGACATGAGATAAAAGAGAGAGGGAGAGAATGGATGGAGAGAGAGAGCTCTAGGAAGATTTAACATCGAATCAAAGCGGCTATAACATATTCACAAAGACTTGTTATTATGTCATTCAAGTTCTGGTGAGGACGGGCCCCACTATCCCCTGCTAATAAGCCGCCACTGATAGTATGTACGTCTTGCCATGTTTGGCTGAGGCTGTATTGTGTCGTCTGTAAAGCAACGAGTTCATATGTAACTCCGCTTTCATGTAATCATGTACATCGAACAATTAGGATAAAATCACCGACCATGTATGTACTCGTATTTGGATAAAGATTTGTTTATTTTTTTCCATATAAACATGAAAATATAGTGCCGTAGTGGTGTGAAGTGTTACATACTTCACTGTACTAGGTCTCAGCTTTTTGATGAGGGTTGACCAGTTTCACTTCTCACTGCCTTTGCTTTCCCTAACTCAGGAGCAGAGGTATGTGCCCATTTACAGCTGAGCAGACTGGAACGTGACGCTATCTGGCCTCTATCCTGGAGCCCAGTAATTTTACCGCCACGAGGCAATCACTCTAACTGCTTAGCTAATAGGATGCTCTTTCTTCCCACATAAGCCAGCACTTTTAGGGATCACCTGTAGGTAAACAGTGTACGAGTGTTTCTACTTTAAATAATGTGGTATATTTTATAACACACGGACAGAACATCTTTATTTAATAATACCTCATCATCATCATCATCTTCATCATCATCACCATCATTATCATCACCATCATCATCACCATCATTATAATCTTCATCACCATCATTATCACCACCATCATACTCTTCTTCACGTGTCTTTTGGCGTCCCTCCGTTTCTCTCATGCCCAGGGAATCCAGAACAGTGATTCGTTGTTGTTGTTTTGATGAGTTGATGGGTGGAGATCGGGCACTGAAAATCTGATCATTGTTGCCTTTTCTCGTTCCATCTTGGTCTACCCTGTTCAACCTGAAAGTTGGTTATAATTGGGGTATTTAGTGTCATTTAATTTACTAATTTTGTGGGGTCCAAATGGGGCAGTGATGCGCAATACAAGACTCAACATGTCTCTTAGCCTCTCCTGCCCAAGTCTACCTCACCTACTCGTGGTGGACCCCGTTATACCCAGTAATCTTGCCGAAGGTTGGGTATCAACCCCAGCGGGAGGCAAGATGGGACAGCAAACGAGGTAAAGGCAAAATCAAATCCCCCAGCCAGAGGGGGAGGCATGAGCACACTCTGCCTTAAGAAACAGGTGCTGAAGTCAGATGTACCAGGCCAGGAGGCGCACCAGCAACCATGGTACCATGCAACCCGCTTTGGTTTAATATGTCTACACAACAGATGTCAAAAAATTATCGTTATGGTGCTCGCCCTGTGAAGTCCCTCCAGGCAGGAGCAGTGCCGGATTCTGAGCCTCGACAGAATCCACCCTCAGCTACTGGAGGTCTCCTTAGTCCGCCAAATGGAGCCAGGAGGCGGAAGGAGAAAGTAACTGGCCAACCAGATAAGACGACGGCCCCTCTGAATGTCATGCATTGGAATGCAGAGGGAGTCAACAACAAAAAGACTGAACTAGAGAATACCCTATTTCGGAAAGAAATTAGCATATGCTGCATACAAGAAACCCACCTACAGGAAGGAAAACATTTTAAGATACGGGGCTATCAATGCTTCAGAGTTGACAGAAAAGATCGGAAGAAGGGTGGCATACTAACACTGATAAGGAATAACCTCAACGCTATAGAATCCAAGACATATAAAGAAGGTGCAGAATACCAAGTAATCCATCTAAAACATAACACTCTGGAACTGGATCTCCTAAACTTCTACTGCCCCAATGACATACCACTGAACATGACTAGCATAGATGTCCCCATTGGCAACTTCATAGCGGTGGGAGACTTCAACAGCCATTCCCAAAGCTGGGGATACAACCAGCTAGATAGAAGGGGCGAAGAGATAGAAAACTGGCAAGACGACAATAACCTAACCCTTCTAAACAACCCTAATGATCCTCCAACCTTTTACTCCAGAAGATGGCATAGCACCTCTACTCCAGACCTGGCATTCTGCACACCTGATTTGGCTGGGATAGTAGAAAGGGAAATAGGAGAACAACTCGGTGGAAGCGATCATCGTCCTGTATTCATCAAAATTAATAGAACAATAAATACAAGTCCAAGTCAGCCAAGATGGAATTATAAAAAAGCAAATTGGTCCATTTATCAACACAGAGCAAATCTGCTTACAAAAGATATTAAGGTACTAGACAGAGACATTAACAGAGTCATCTGGGATTTTAATAATGGAGTACTCAAGGCAGCAAAGGAGACAATACCGAGAGGAGCGAGGAAGAACTATGTACCATATTGGTCCAACACACTACAAAACCTACATGAAGATATGAATGAAGCAAGGCACACTGCAGAGGTACAACCATCCCAACAGAACCATATCATGCTACAAAAGGCAAAAGCAAAATTCATTAAAGGAAAGCTAGAAGCCCAGAGGAGAAGCTGGAGGGAAAAAACATATAAACTAAACCTTGAAAAGGAAGGGAGAAAGTTGTGGAAACTCACTAAACAATTGAATGACGATAACAATTCTCAACGACAAACCATTACACTAGACGATGCAGGGAAACTATATACCGGCAAACAAGCAGCAGACATATTTGCGGAATCCTACAGAAATGAAAGTAACATCTCCGTCAATTTACGCAGACAACGAGACATTCGTCAAGAAATAATCCACACTAGAACTAATGGAAACAGTCCGGACGTTATGTCCAAACCTTTCAATATGGACGAGTTAAAAACAGCCGTGTGGAAACTTAAAGACAGGAAATCACCAGGCCCGGATGGTATAACCAACGAAATGCTAAAACACCTAGGATATACAGCAATGAGCAAACTGTTGCAAATATACAACTACAGTTGGATGACAGGCAGTGTGCCACAGATATGGAGAGAGGCGCTCATGTGTCCCATCATAAAGAAAGGAAAAGACAACAGGAAGGCCACCAGCTACAGACCAATAAGCCTAACAAGCTGTGTATGTAAGACAATGGAGAGGATGATCAACAGAAGAATGAAATGGTACTTGGAATCCGAGAAAATTTTAGTGCCAGAACAAGCAGGGTTTAGAGAGTGCAGCAGCACAGAAGACCAAATCACATACCTGTCACAGATAGTTGAAGATGCCTTCCAAGAAAAGAGAAAAGTCTTTACCCTATGGATAGATCTCCAAAAAGCTTTTGACAAAGTATGGAAAGACGGGTTAATAGTAAAACTGCAAAGGAACGGAATCAAGGGTAATATGAGAAAATGGATCCAGTCGTTCCTACACAATCGGAAAGCAAGAGTCACTATGGAAGGTCACAACAGCAAGAAAATCCTCCTAAAACATGGAGTTCCTCAAGGCTCAGTATTGTCTCCCACCCTGTTCCTTGTATTCATCAATGACCTCATCCACGATCTGCCACAAGGTGTGAGAGCTGCCCTATACGCTGACGACTTGGTGGTGTGGTGTGTAGAAGAACATCTAACTATCGCTAATAAGCGAATACAAAGGGCAGCAGACAACATAGCAGCATGGGCAGAGAAATGGATGGTGCAGATCAACGCTGAAAAATCATCAACAACACTTTTCACGCTCTCCAACAAAGACAAAGCAGGAGAGATACGACTTGGAAATATACATGTCCAAACAGATGAGGAACCGGTGTACTTGGGCATTACATTAGATAAGAGAATGACATGGAGGCACCACATCGAGAGAACAGAGGCTAAAGCGAGAAGAAAACTTTCCATACTGAGGAAAATAGCTGGATCAAGTTGGGGAGCTAACGAAACAACATTAAAGAAAGTGTATACAGGTGCAATAAGACCTATATTAGAGTACGGATCAGCAGCATGGTCTACAGCAGCCAAATCACACCTACAAGCCTTAGATAAAGTACAAAATCAAGCGCTTAGGTTGATCACGGGTGCCATGAAGACCACACCAATAAATGAAATGGAAAAAATCACAGGCATTCCACCTTTATTATACAGACGAGACACTAAGACCCTGATCCAAGCAGAAAAGTACAAGAACATGCCCGCACATCCAATGAAAACTAGATTTGGAGATTTAGCCAGTGGGAGGTTGAAGAGAAGCAGTTTTGTGCATCGGTCCAAAAAAACTAATTAGAACATACAAGGATGAACTACCAGACATCACTAAGGAAATAACTCCCACACTCCTCCCAACCCCATGGGAACAACATCAAAATTTCAGTATTAAGACCTCCATAACTACCACCTGCCCCATGGGAGAGCTAAATACTCTCCAAAGGAAAATAGCAGCATGTGACATGATTGAACCACCTGTTCACCTACTGGAATATTCTGTTCAAACTATGCTGCTGAAGTACAGGCCATAAGCATTGCTGCAGGAATAATAAATAACACAATAAGCCAATGTCAGCAGGTTGTATTCCTTACCGATGCAATGTCAGTTCTGCAAGCCCTCAACAGTGATAAACTGCCAGAATGAAACAAAGTCCTATGCGAAGTAAATATCAAAAGAAGGGTAGTGCTACAGTGGATACCATCACACTGTGGCATACCAGGAAATGAGAGAGCAGATATGTTAGCAAAAGAGGGAGCAACACAGGAACAAAAAGAACAAACAATCACATTCCAGGAAAAGAAGACCCTTATCAAGGCCATCAGGAAAATTGATCAACAAAGAGACAACTATCAATATCTTGATCGAGCAAAACAGGTGATCCTGTTCCGTATGAGAACAGGACACAACAGACTGAACAGTCACTTATACAGACTGAGATTGGTCCCATCATTTGTCAATTTTATTTTCTCTTTGGTATTGTTTCTAGATAACTATTGTCCTTTACACTTGGTTTTAATTTGTATTAGTATTTGTTCTTTTTGAGTTGTTGTCCCTTTTTTTAATACCTTGTCTTTCCTTGTCCTATGAGTAGTTATTTTTTGTTAATGCTTTGTTAGTTCTTGCTGCTTAATTTCTATTTAGTTGGATGATTTTCCTGAAGTTCTAACCTTATATTTTTTCCTTTGTTTTATGTATATATCTTTTAAGTATTGATTGGGCATCTCTTGGGGCATCTATACTTAAAACCTTATCACCTGTTAAGTCTATATTGTGATTTATGTAGTAAGTTTTTAATTCAAGCCTTTGTTGTTCATACTTTTTACAGTGGATCAGGTAGTGGTCTATGTCATTCTCTTCCTGACATTCTTGGCAGTGTGGTTCTTCTACCATGAAGTATGCTGCACCGAGTCGGAGACGCCACAGTTTTTTGTTCGATGGTATCTTTAATTCTTCTCTGACCTGGCATGTCCTCGTTGGTTCTTTCAGCAGTTTGAACGCGTGTCTGCCTTTTCTACTTTCCTTCCATGTTGTCTTCCATTCCTCGTTTATAGTTTCCTTCACTTGGCTCTTGATCTCTGACCTCCCCAGTCCTGCTTTTATATTGTTTTTACTTGTTCTTCCCTTCTTGGCGTTCTGGTCTGCCAACTCGTTGCCAGCTATACTTATGTGTGCTGGAACCCACACTAGCCTCACACTACATCCTCTGTTCTCTAGTGATGTATTAATTGCTAGAATTTCTTCCTTTATGTCTGGCCGGCTACATTTACCTGGGTGTTCTAGTGCTTGTAGTGATGATAGTGAGTCTGTAAATATCGTAACAGCTTCTGGTGGGTTATCTTCGATTATTTCTAGACTTTTAAGAATTGCTACCATCTCTGCAGTAAAAATCGATGCCCCTTCCGTTACACTGTAGCTCTTTTTTATTCCCCATTGTGGTATTACAACTCCGGCACCTAGTTGCCCACTATCACCCTTGGATCCATCAGTGTAGACGGCCAGACTTTGTTTAGTTAGTTGCTCTATGAACTTTCTACTTATCATTTTGGCTTCCTTATCTTCTATGTTTTGTTTGATCTTTTCAGTAAGTGAGTAGTCTATGATTGGTGTTTTTAGTTCCCATGGTGGTATTTTGCTTCTGTATTTATTACTATTTTCAATTGTGTTTGATAGTTCTTTGAAATGCATTAGGTCTTCTATAGTTCTCCACCCTGTTGGATATCTATCTTTATTTAAGGGGACGTCCCATACACTTGGTTGGTTTTTGACAAATGCTTTATGTGCTGGGTGGGTCACTTCTTGTGCTACTTTACTCCAATAATTTAATCTCAGTTCTTTCCGTCTTAGACCAAGGGGAGGTATGCCGAGAGCTACTTCTAGAGCTTCTACTGGTGTCGATATAAATGCACCTGTAATGGTTCTCATGGCTGCATTTTGAATCCTGTCCAGTTTTGCTTTGTTAGAAGCTGCAGCTGAGTCATAGACTATGCTGGCATAATCCAGTTTCCCCCTGATGAAGGATTTGTAGAACATAAGCATTATTTTATTGCTGGCCCCCCATCCATTACCTTTTACAATCCTTAGTATATTTAGGGGTCCCCTACAGCTTTCTACCAAATTGTCTATATGTTTATTATAATTTAGTTGTTTATCTAAAGTTATGCCCAGAAATCTTGTTGTTGAGGAGGTACATATTTTCTGTCCTTTAATGGTTATATTGATTTTGTTATTTTTTTTTTAAATTTCCTTTGCTGAAAATCATACCTACTGTTTTGTTTACATTAATTTGGAAGCCCCAACTTTTCATCCACTCTGAAACTTTGTCTATTTGATTTTGAAGTTTTTTGTAAACATGGTCCAAGTTTTTTCCAGATCGCCAAATGGCACAGTCATCTGCAAATTGTGATACTACATTCTTTATGTCATTAAATTCATCTGCTAAATCATTTACAGCTATAGTGAAAATTGAAGGAGAAATCACTGATCCTTGAGGAATCCCATTCTGTTGTTCATATATTTCTGACCTATCATTATTCACCTGTACAGCAAAGTACCTGTCCTGTAAAAAGTTTTCTAGATACCTATAGGTTTTACCAGTAATGCCAATCTTTTTCATTTTGTAAAGAGCTCCATCTCGCCAGCATTCATCATATGCCCTGGCTACATCTAGAAAGACTGCCACTGTTTTCTCTTTCCTCTTGAACCCTAGCTTTACATCATGTTCTAATCTTACAAGCTGGTCTACTGTACTTCTGTCTGCTCTAAACCCTGACTGGTTTGGGCTATATAACTGGTTTTTTTCTAGGTAGAATTTAACTCTTTTATTCACAACAGTTTCCAGTATTTTACCTAGTGTTACGTGCAGTCTTTGATATCTTACAATATTATACATTGGTATACTTGTTATGTTCGCAAATATTTTTAAACAAAATAGGTAATTTTTTTGTGCTTAAGGGAAAGTCATTATTGAGTTACTTCCCTTGAAAGTTGTGCCGTCTCTTCGATCGAACTCCGCGGATGAATCCATTTTACTGCGATTTATTCGTTGTTTGGGTAATAATAGATTGTTCTTGCTTCAGAATATCTATGGCCTGAATTTATGTGTATTGTTTGTCTGAGTAGGACGAGTCTGTCTTATATCTGTATATCTTTACATATCTAAGTCGAACTATATGTTCTGTTGTCTCTAGAGAGGTCAAAGGCTATTCGGCGGATGTGTCGCTAGAGGGTGGTGTGATTTGGCTTCGTCCTGATGGGGACTGTGTTTTTCTATGTCGGCTTGTCGCCGAAAAAAGTGATCTCAGTATTGGTGGGGAAAGTGATAGTCGTCTAGACCTATCGTGTATGCTTTACCCCAGTGTTTATTCGTATTGCCAAGGAATGGCAGAATCATATTTCTGATACCAAGGTAATAAAAGATACTCTTGTGAACTCTCTCGTTCGAAGCCACCATTTTCGATAGGTACGATTTGAATGTCTAAGAGAATATATTTGACTCGATGAAAAACGACTTCGATTCCTAGCAGCACTATATCCTGTAGAATGCAGTCAATTGTTCATGATCAAATCTACAGAGCAATGAAATGTTTTATGAATGACTAACTTTAGGACAGATTCATTATCTGTATCCAAACGTGAGTGACAGCTCACGAGTGAAGCCATCTTGGAACCAAACATGTAGTGACTTTCAAGAAGAGAAAAGGGATGCCGTATTATCGCTTGTTTAGTCCAGAGATCACTGCTACACATGAGAACCCGTTATTAGCGGTTCAATATTATTATATGGAAAAATATGTGCTGAACATTATGTTGGAGAATCGTCGCTAAACGAGATTAGGTTTAGAAGCCATCTGAAATATTGTTTATAAGCTGACGTGCTCAGTCAGTGAAGTCAGATGATATATATGTATGGGCGATACTGAGGGCTTGGCTACTGACAGTCCTTTATACTATTATTCTACATGAGTGCCCATGTAACATTGCAAGACCATTTATCCACTGTACCATGATGTATTATGCCAACCTGTGATTTGTCACTATCTGTGCTGTCGAGTGTGTACGTCCAATTAAACTTTAGTAAAGGTACACAGTCGTTGGTGTCGATGACTTCCAGCCATACATGAGTGTGAGAAAAGAACATTTGTCAACACCACGAACCCTTATTAACATTCGCACATTATACACTCAATCCATGTCTACACACCACTGCGTAGGTCAAGTTGACATTCCATACACTACAGTGGAGCAAACAACACCATAGAGATCTTATCAACTGATGATGATGATGTCTGCTTCCATCCACTTATGTCTATTTTTTGGTGGATATCATTAACTGGAATAAACAGGGGACTTTATCAACTGGTGGACCAGCTTTCTGGGTTTGACCTCGCAGAAGTTCAGAAGTCAACAGATTACCGATACCAGACCGTTTCCTGTGGCTGATACGACACACTTGCAGTATTGGTTTGCTCTTTGTCAACACTTCGTCACGTGACCTGTCAAGTGAATGCAGTATGTAGGTCAGCGTTGTTGACATTTTTACATTAGACATTACAGAGTTTCACAGAACAGTTGGATCAATTCTTGTCAATATTAACAGGAAGACAGTATTTGTGAACTAAGAAGTCCTATTTTCATCGATGGATCTTCTTGTTTTCCATATATGAACTTTAATATTTAAGGCCAGAATGTTTAATTGAATAAAGTGGCAGTTTGTTTATTTTCATAAAAATAACTTTGCCATTACTGTAAAACTGAGCCTATTTTGCAACACATACTATCATACACATAATTTATATATATTTATGTTTACATGTTATTTGTTTGTATAGTATGTTAGTTTCTATGTCAGCGGGTTGTGTTTAAGGTTGGGCGGCGTCCTCACAACAGAATATCCCACGTCATAGAGGGTCCGTTGTGGGCGTTTTCTATAGGTGCAATTTTCTTGATTGAAAATTTGCTGCGACAACTGTTGCTTTTGTGTTAGCTGTGAAGTCTGTGATTATTGTTATTTTTGTAATATTTCTTTGTTCTTTAGTTTTGTTTTGATTTGTTTGTAATTTGTTGGTCTAACCTTTTCTATCTTTCAGTTCTATTCACAATTTATATTCATATACTGTGACGTCATTTGTGTTGTTATTCTTTGCAGATTCAGTGATTATTTTCATTGATTTCCCTATTTGATTTATTTTGATTTCTGCAAATGTTCTTGTATTGTCAGTCCTATTTGTACTTTATGTATTCTGTTGGTTGACATATGTTTTATATAGGTATATTTCATAATACACAATTGCCTGTGCATTGCACTTGGATTATGGTATAAACCAGTACCTGATTATTATTACTGTTATACAAGACCTTATTAAGGCTTGTGACCCACAGATATTGAGATAGTATACTGATTAATCAAGTCATTAAGAACTTGTGGTATTATTATTATTTCAGGTGATTAGTATTATTGTTAGACATCATGTCTACATTGGAATACTTCATTACACAAGGGAAAGCCCTTGATAAGACTGGTCAACAATTAGAACAATGGGCAGTTGCTCAATATGACAAAGCATTAGCTGCAGAAGAGAGAAGAGCTATGGCAGAAGAGAAAAGATTAGAAAGAGAAGCTGAGGCTGCTGCTGAACAAAAGAAATTACAGATGCAGGTGGAGGAAAGGAGATTTGAAGCTGAACAAAAAAGATTAGACAGGGAAGCTGAACAAAAAAGATTAGACAGGGATGCTGAACAAAAAAGATTAGATGCTGAAGAGAAAAAAGCAATAAGAGAACATGAATTTGAGTTAGAGAAATTGAGATTGACAAGTATGATTAATGTTAATCAGGCATCTAGTGGTAATGGTAAACCTTCTACTTACAAGGTTAAGGTTCCACCGTTCAATCAGTCCAGTGACGATATTACATTCTGGCTGGATAGATTTGAACGTTCTTGTCGTACACATAATGTGGATAAATCACAATACGCTAATCAATTAGCAGAAAACTTGAAAGGTGAATCTTTGACTAGATTATGCCTTGTAGGAGAAGCAGATAAAGATAATTATGATGTCATTAGGGCGGCTTTGATAAAAAAATATCAGCTAAGTGAGGAAGGCTATCGCCTTTTATTTAAAACGATGGTGCCTGAGACGGGTGTAGAATTCTCAGAATTCACTGCAAAGGCACGTCTCACAGCTGATCGTTGGATTGAGCTTTCCAAAACAGAAAAAACGTATGAAGGACTTATGGATTTGTTGCTCAGAGATAAGATTATGTCATGTGTGAACAAACCTTCCTTGAATTTATACATGAGCGTAAACCTAAATCTCTAAAAGAAATGGAAGAATATTGTTCCCAATATGTCACTGCACACCCCGACGTGACTTTTGGCAACACTAAGATTAAGGAGAGTATGCCAGTTGCTTCAGCAACACCATACAATCCCAATTATTCACACAGATTTCAGGGACCTCAAAACAGATTTGATAAAAAAGGTAACCATAATAGTTATCAAAACCAAGGTAACCAATCATTTCAGGGTTCTTCTTCAAAGAACTGGAGACGAGCTGATAGCTCTCGACACAGGGGTGGTCATAATTATAGGAATTTCCGTAGAGGAAGTAATTATAGAAACTATCAGGGTTATCCGTCTTGGAGTCAACAAGATCATAATTACAGAGATACTCATTATAATGAATATGATAATGGTAACCAAGGGAACTATGACTCAAACCCAAATAGGGGTTACAATAGAGGTAACAATAACTACAGAGGTGATAATAACCGAGGTAGATCTCAAAACAAAAGACATAAACCACATTTTCAGGCAAACTCTGCACAACAAGAGTCCCATGAAGCCTATAAACAGAGTAAAGATAATAATGATGCTAGTAATATGGCATGTGCCGCTTTTGATTTTGGGAGAGCATCTCAGTGCCCCCAATGCAAAACGTTATTTGAGCCAACCACAGTGTCTACTTTAAGCTGTGGCCATCCTCTTCCTGCTCTTCCGGCATCAGTCGCGCATGATGGAAGAGGTTCTCTTGTCTTACATAAGGGTTTAGTGAATAACAATCCAGTCTCTGTGTTATTTGATTCTGGATGCACCACAATTGGTGTTAGGCAGTCACTCGTAGATCCTTCCCGTGCCACTGGACAAGTAGTCAAATGTGTAACATTTGGCGGCACATTAGAGAAATACTCTACTGCTATCATTAGGATTGCTACTCCTTTCTTTACAGGAGATGTACACGCATGTCTTCTTCCGAATCCGATCGCTGACCTCATCATCGGTCGCATTCATGGAGTCAAAGAATGCACTCCGCAACAAATTTCCACGTGGGAAAGGCAAAACATGCAGATTGCTAACGCTGTAGTCACTAGAGCTCAGGCTCTTAATATGCCTCAAACTTCATCTACTGAAGATAATGAAGTGCATAACCAAGATAATCCCTTGGTAATTTCTCGTGACTCGTTTATAAAACAGCAAGAAGATGATTCCACTCTGAAGAAATTCTTCATTCTTGCAACTAAAGGTGATCCGAATAAAGACACAAGTCGTAAATCGTGGATTACAAAGAAGAATGGCGTACTTGTACGTATGGTTCAAGACTCCATTACGTCAAGTCATTCTCAAATCCTGGTTCCCAAGAATTTGAGAGTTAAAATTTTGCAGCACGCTCACGACTCTCAGTGTGCTGGACACATGGGTTTTTCCCGTACTAAGTCAAGAGTCCTTGCGGCTTTCTTTTGGCCATTGGTAAACAAGGACATACGGATTTATTGTCGATCTTGTAAAGTATGTCAGGAAGTTAAATCCAAAGGTCCACGGCATGCTGCACCCATTCAGGCGGCGGACATTCCTATTCGGCCGTTCCAAAAAATGGCCATAGACATTATTGGTCCATTTAAGATCAAGTCTGCCAGAGGACATCAGTTTATCTTGACGTGTGTTGATATGTGCACACGTTGGCCAGAGGCTATTCCTCTGAAGAGCATTACTACTGCTGATATTGCAGATGCTCTTTGGCTTATATTTTCTCGTCTGGGGTTCCCCGGAGAGATATTGTCAGACCATGGCACCCAACTAATATCAGATACCATGTCTCAAGTAATGTCTACTCTGGCAGATAGATAGATCTTTAAGTAGTATCTACCATCCAATGTCTAATGGTATGGTCGAACGCCTTAATAGAACACTTAAAAACTTACTGGGGAAGATAACTGAGGATCATCCTCAAGACTGGGACAGAGTTTTACCTGCGGCCCTCTTCGCTTACAGAGAGGTACCCAATGAACATACGGGATTTTCTCCCTTTGAACTCGTCTTTGGCGCGCGTCCGCGTGGCCCTATGTCGTTGCTTCACGATCTCATTACATCTGACAATATTGACGATGACACAAAGTCATCCTACGAATATGTCATCGCGTTGAGACAAAAAATTATCGAAGCATGCAAATTAGCAACTTCTTCTTCTGAATTTGCGAAACAGAAGGCAAGGCAATTTGCCAATAAGAAGAGATGCTTACGACAACTTTGTCCTGGTGACAAAGCATTTGTATTACTACCTTGTAGGGAAAACAGATTACTTATTTCTTGGAAAGGTCCGTACGATATAATATCGAAAATTTCCGATGTCGACTATATTGTCGATATTGATGGGAAGCATAAAACCTTCCACATCAATATGCTTACTGAATTCCATGAACGTCCGGATTATTTGCAACCCATTTTCCAAGCAACGGACAATTCTCCAGTACAACATGGTCATTACTCATCACTGTCCGTGATACAGGATGAGGAAACAAGTTTTTCAGATATAAATCTTCCTCTTCCAATGATCCCACTTCATTCTAGTGAATCATGGAAGAACGTTACTGTCTCTCATGATTTGTCTCTAGGAGAACAGCGACAAGTTTCAACTATGTTGCAAACATTTCAGGATGTACTCACTGACATCCCTGGACAAACGCATGTCATTGAACATGACATTGTTCTAACTGACCATACTCCTATTAGGATTAGACCTTATCCTATACCTATACATTTTCAAGCACAGGTCGAGAAAGAGTTGGATGAGATGATAGATTTGAAAATAATCGAACCATCCACCTCTGCATATTCTTCGCCGATGGTTATTGTGCGTAAAAAAGACAATAACATACGTCTTTGCGTTGACTATCGAAAATTGAATCAAGTAACGAAGTTCGATGCCGAACCTATGCCTTTACTGGAAGAGCTACTTACTCGACTCTCCAAATCTCATTTTTTCACTAAACTTGATTTGTCTAAAGGATATTGGCAAGTTCCTTTATCTGAACGCGCCAAACCTCTCACGGCTTTTTCAACACCTAGAGGTTTGTTCCAATGAAATTTTATGCCTTTCGGTCTTATGAACGCACCAGCTACATTCGTACGCATGATGCGCCGAATCCTATCTTATCGGTCAGATGTCATTGCATATCTAGACGACATCTGTCTTTTCAGCGATACTTGGGAAGATCACTATTCAGGGTTAGATGAATTGCTGTCTACTTTGCGTGAGCACAACCTGACAGCGAAACCCTCTAAAGCCTATATTGGTTTTAGCGAAATTTCTTTCCTAGGCCACCGAGTTGGTCATGGTTTCCTAAAGACAGAGGACCATAATACTAGTAAGATACTTAACATCTCAATCCCTAATACTAAAAAACAGGTGAGAAGTCTGTTAGGTCTTATTCAATTTTATGGCAGATTCATTCAGAATCTATCCTCTATCATGGCACCTCTTTCAACACTTCTAAAGAAAGGTTCGCCTAATGTGGTCCACTGGTCTCAGGAATGCCAATGCTCTCTGGATAAGATTAAAACATTGTTTTCAACACCACCTATTTTAGTGCTACCCACTAAAGATAAAACATTCGTTCTTCGTAGTGACGCTTCATCCACTGGGATTGGAGCGGCACTAATGCAAGAGTACTCTGGAACTCTGCATCCTGTAATGTATATTTCCAGAAAACTTAATGCGGCAGAAAGGAATTATTCGGTTTTAGACCGTGAGCTATTAGCTATGGTTTGGTCGATCCTCAAACTACAGAGATTCCTTCTAGGCGCACATTTCATAGTAGAAACCGACCAAAAAGCTCTTACTGCTATACTGAGTAAGAATTTGAAGAGCTCGAGGTCTACTCGATATGCAATTGCTCTTCAACCTTTTCATTTCTCTGTGCGAGCTATTCGTGGATCAGATAATGTGATGGCAGACATTCTGTCAAGATGCCCACATGATTCCACATAACTATTAGGGCTTAGACTTCTTGATATGTCTAGTTCTATAGTAGTTCCTTTTCTATATCATGATAGATACACATTTGTAATTTAATAATATAATGATTGTATCACTACATAGCGGTTCATTGATGTTTATTCACCGCTGTGCTTTGATGATTTTTTCTTCATAAATCATAAATTTAAGGTATCTAATACGAAATGATGATATGAATTTTTTAGGCATTGTGTAATTGCCAGAATTGTATTATACTTTGATGACACCTTCCTGGAAAAATATACTTGTAGAGAAATAATTTCTCTCAGTTTATGAGACACATTCTCACCAGTCGCTCCATAAGTCGACTTAGCCTCATATTAGGCGTTATAGGTAGTCCTGATATTTTCATCTGCGCATTATTCATGCGTTGTGAGCCTATTGTACGTTGCTCCTAGATGTATTTCAAAAAAAAAAAAAATGTTCCATTTTTTTTTCCCGGGAGGTGTGGTAAGACTGTTACGTGCAGTCTTTGATATCTTACAATATTATACATTGGTATACTTGTTATGTTCGCAAATATTTTGTAAACAAAATAGGTAATTTTTTGTGCTTAAGGGAAAGTCATTATTGAATTACTTCCCTTGAAAGTTGTGCCGTCTCTTCGATCGAACTCCGCGGATGAATCCATTTTACTGCGATTTATTCGTTGTTTGGGTAATAATAGATTGTTCTTGCTTCAGAATATCTATGGCCTGAATTTATGTGTATTGTTTGTCTGAGTAGGACGAGTCTGTCTTATATCTGTATATCTTTACATATCTAAGTCGAACTATATGTTCTGTTGTCTCTAGAGAGGTCAAAGGCTATTCGGCGGATGTGTCGCTAGAGGGTGGTGTGATTTGGCTTCGTCCTGATGGGGACTGTGTTTTTTCTATGTCGGCTTGTCGCCGAAAAAAGTGATCTCAGTATTGGTGGGGAAAGTGATAGTCGTCTAGACCTATCGTGTATGCTTTACCCCAGTGTTTATTCGTATTGCCAAGGAATGGCAGAATCATATTTCTGATACCAAGGTAATAAAAGATACTCTTGTGAACTCTCTCGTTCGAAGCCACCATTTTCGATAGGTACGATTTGAATGTCTAAGAGAATATATTTGACTCGATGAAAAAACGACTTCGATTCCTAGCAGCACTATATCCTGTAGAATGCAGTCAATTGTTCATGATCAAATCTACAGAGCAATGAAATGTTTTATGAATGACTAACTTTAGGACAGATTCATTATCTGTATCCAAACGTGAGTGACAGCTCACGAGTGAAGCCATCTTGGAACCAAACATGTAGTGACTTTCAAGAAGAGAAAAGGGATGCCCGTATTATCGCTTGTTTAGTCCAGAGATCACTGCTACACATGAGAACCCGTTATTAGCGGTTCAATATTATTATATGGAAAAATATGTGCTGAACATTATGTTGGAGAATCGTCGCTAAACGAGATTAGGTTTAGAAGCCATCTGAAATATTGTTTATAAGCTGACGTGCTCAGTCAGTGAAGTCAGATGATATATATGTATGGGCGATACTGAGGGCTTGGCTACTGACAGTCCTTTATACTATTATTCTACATGAGTGCCCATGTAACATTGCAAGACCATTTATCCACTGTACCATGATGTATTATGCCAACCTGTGATTTGTCACTATCTGTGCTGTCGAGTGTGTACGTCCAATTAAACTTTAGTAAAGGTACACAGTCGTTGGTGTCGATGACTTCCAGCCATACATGAGTGTGAGAAAAGAACATTTGTCAACACCACGAACCCTTATTAACATTCGCACATTATACACTCAATCCATGTCTACACACCACTGCGTAGGTCATTCCAGATTTTGTTATAAAGTGAAGTTATTATGTTTATAGTTCTTTTGGGTACTTTCTTAAGGATTTCATAACTAAGTATATCTTGCCCTGAGGCAGTATTAGATTTATCTTTTATTGCATTAGTTACTTCTTCCTCTGTTATATCAGCATCTAAATAGTTTGTTTCATCTATCTGGTCTGGTAGTTCTTTTAAAAACTGTATCCTAAGTCTTTCTCTTCTCTCATTTTCTTCCTGTCCAAGGCTACTTTTTGCACTGACTTTATAGAAATACTCGGCAAGGGCATTAGCTTTTTCTTTATCTGTTTCTGCTCTCTTTGGTAGTTTGATTGTTGGCATTATTGTTTTCTTATTGTTCCCTTTGATTGCCTTAAGCTTTTTCCATACTTCTCTAATTTGAGTGCTAGGTTTAAGTGACTGACAAAACTCCTTCCAGTTAGTTTCTTTGGCTTTGAATATTATTCTGTTAGATTCATTCCTAATAAGTTTATACTTATCATAGTTTTCTTCTGTTCTGTTATTTCTATATTTTTGTAAGGCCCTTTTTCTTCTCTCATGAATTTCTGCACAGCTTTTATTCCACCAGGCGACTGGTTCTTTATTCCATTGATTTTCTCTTTTCTTATTAATGTTATTTATTGATTTAAGGTGTTGTGGCATATTTTTATTTGGTATATACTTTATTGCTATTTTCAGAATTTCATTGGTCAGTGTTTCTGCCCACAAGTCAGTATCATCTGATTCCATGTCTTTATATTCCATCACCTCCAGCTCTGATTGGAAAGCTTCCCAGTTTGCTTTTTTATAGTTGAAGGTAGGTTTCTCTGGTTCTGGGTTTGGAATGACATTTTCATGCATGGTTATTACAATGGGCAGATGATCTGAGTTTGTGTCTTGTAACACTTCCCAATTTACATTCGCTAGGTTGTTAGTTGCTATACTTATGTCTATTGCTGAGTCTGCCCTATTAGCTTGTGGATTAATTCTTGTTGCAGATCCATCATTTAGTATTAGTAGTTCATTGTTTTCTATGAAGTCAAGTAGGCATTTTCCTGCATTATCTGCATGTTGTCCACCCCAAGCACAATGATGGGAATTAAAATCGCCTACTATGATTGTTTTGGGGCCTAGTCTGGTACTTCCCCCCCCCCCCCCCCCCGCTATAACGTGGTTTTCTCAAAGCGTTTCAAACCTAACGCTAGCGCCCTTTCACCATCTCTCCCGCTCCACTGGCGGCTATCTAGCCCCCGTTCACCAGCTCCACACTAGTGGTCCTGTCACACTACTTCAATTCCCCCACTCTGCACAACCACGCATCCATTAAAGTCTTACTTTATGTGCGGCTTATTTTAGAACATACGGACAAAACGTTGCTACTTTATATAATATGACAATATTTTATAACATACGAAAAAAACGTTGCTACTTTATATAATATGACAATATTTTATAACATACGGACAAAACGTTGCTACTTTATATAATATGACAATATTTTATAACATACGGACAAAACGTTGCTACTTTATATAATATGACAATATTTTATAACATACGGACAAAACGTTGCTACTTTATATAATATGACAATATTTTATAACACACGGACAAAACGTTGCTACTTTATATAATATGACAATATTTTTTAACACACGGACAAAATGTTGCTACTTTATAT